>JAPKLY010000529.1:0-21934 GCA_026898435.1 Prunella vulgaris
TTTTCTTTTTTTCAATATTTTTAAAATAAAAGAGCAAATGAGGAAACTAACAAATAAAATCAAACCAACTAACTGCATTGCCGAAATTACAGTGCACTCCATCATATTTTTATAAAAATTTGGCAACACATTTAAAGTAATAGTAATAGCAACCACATGCAAAAAAATTAATTAATCAAAAACTTTTGTTAGCAATAATTCAAAATAAATGACAAACCCAAATGAAGGCAACAGGATTGTCAATCAGGTAAGATTCAGGATAAATAGGCTCGCTGCAAATCTAAAACAGAATCAAACAAAATGTTTTGTCAAGCATAAAGCAATGTAATATACTTTTGTTTGGCATTTCCTCTCTGCAAAAGTTCTCATCAAAGGTTAGGAATCTAACTTAATTCTAACCCACTGAAACTCTAGATTTATAACATGGATACCTCCAGATTGGTCTTTTCTTCCCGGTGGAGATTGCATCCTCGAGCTAGAGGTAATTCCAAGGGTGTAAATGGCGCTCGGCAGGCGGTCGACCACCTTCATATTCCCATCCTACATCGTCCGATTTTCGCTTGAGTAATGCAGCACCAGTCACCGAAGCTGATCCAAAATCCAAATTACACTTTATCAAGATAAACTGGATATAAACCGGATATAAATTAGACTTTGGACAACCACAATAAACTGGAGCAATGAGATATTTTCATATAAATTAGACATTAGACATTGGACAACCACACCAGGAGCAATGACAATGAGATATTTAATATTTTCCATGGTATTTTCAAATTGAGTGCAGTGTCTGCCAAATAGATTTCTCTCAACATGGAAAGGTTCCATAAACACCCTGGAAGTTGTCCAACCAAATTATTTCCCCTGAAATCTATGAAATACAGACTTCCCAGATTGCATATGACAGGGGAACTTATTTCCTTGCATACTCAAAGACTGCAAGCTTTTTATTCAAGTAAAGGTATTACCTGTGGCGGGAGGGAGCAGTGAGGCAGCGGAGGCGGCGTGGGAGCAGGGTGGAAGCGTCGGCGCCGTTGAAGCTGTGGCCGGCGACGCCGTCGAAGCTGTAGCCGGCGGCGACGTTTGCTGGCCGCAATAGGGCAACGCGCAGATTAGGGTTTCGAAATTTCTCTCTATTTTTTATTTTCCCCCTTTCTCTCTATCTTGTATCATCCTCACGTCTCTGTTTCTACTTTCTATGTTGGATTTTTCTACGATAAATAAGGGTTTCACCCTTTCTGATACTAGTAAATTAATAAAATATCGATAAATAATATTATATCGCCCTGAGTAATATAGTTTTGCTTAAAATAAAAATAAATAATTTTAATAAATAAAATATAAAAAATTATTAAAATATTTTTTTTGTAATATTAAAATTTTAAAAATTATAAAACTCTTTTTAAATATATTTTATATAAAAAATATTTATATTTAAATAAAATTAAAATTATTTTTCTCAAACAATCATAAAAAAATATAATCATGAACCCTAATTCTCCAATTCAACTTCAAATTCAATATATTAACGGCTGATCATCTGCGTTAGAGGTTGAGCAAAATATCAATAACTTTGGAAGATTGAGGGGTTCTCTATCTCTAGATACTGCGCTGAGACCATATTTCCAAGATTGGATTACTCCGCTTAACCACCAGAAAAGGAATACCCAGTTGCACTTTCTCGTCTACGTCGATCCGTTCAATTTCATCTGCTACTACCACGATTATGGCATCTGGTTTCAATCCTGAGGAAGCTAGACTCTAGTAGAGTACCTCTTGCTATTCTGCCGCCCAACCCTCCTATGTCTAAGGTAAATTCTCTTGGTTTAATTTCTTGTTCCCATCATTATTTGCACTGTTCTGTATTCTTATTTGTTGAATTATTCGCATTTTCTTGGCTCCACTGTTTGATTAAGGGAAAATTTGACTAGCATTTCTTTTCAGCCTTGTTAAAGGAAAGCAGCTTTCATGAGTGAACACTGAATAGGTTAGTGAAAGAATTTTGTAGGGTACTTCTCGAAGACAATTGTAGTTTAATAAAAGCAGTTAATGCTTTAAAGCACTTACAAATGAAGAGAAGGGGTACCATGCAGTAGTGTTTGAACAGCATATATTCTGAGAAAATTAGATCAAGATCACAATGATTTAACAGCAATATATTGGCCTCGAGGAGACGTAGTCCATTTGCAAACCTTATACTAAAGTTGTTTTATCCATTTTTTATTACTTTTGTGGCCTTGAAGAAGTGCATCGGTGTGCTCAAGTGAATTGACAAGCGTCAAACCGAATTCTGATTGTTTCTTGTTTCAGAAAATTTGGAAAAGCTGATTTTAATGAATTCATTTGAAAATGTTTCTCTAATTTATGCGATGTAGTACTGCTGCTAGTACTTTCTCCCATTTGATCTTGGTTGCTGCATCCTACTTCCTTGGACAGTGCAGCCCTTTCACATAGTGGAAATTGTAGCCTATCGTCAACATTTTTTTGGTGAAGTTTATATATTGTTCCTTTTATGAAATTAGTTTTCCTGAGTTGGAAGACATTTCCTTTTATAATATTAGACCTATTTTGTCATGTATGCAACAAGTGTCAAGATCATCACTTATAAGGTTCCTTCCTTCAGATTTTGCGGTTGTTTAGTGAATCTGCTCAAAGTGTTGGGGAGTTGAAGGTTAATCTAAATCAGGCTAAGACACTTCTAGGTGCTCATAATAAGCAATTGCATCAGTTATGGTATCGGTCTGTTACTTTGCGACACATAATCTCTTTGTTAGACCAAATTGAAGGCATATCCAAGGTCAGTCTGTTCCTTGTACAAATTATGCTTCATTCATAAACTCAAATATATTTCTCTTTTTATGTTTTTTGCTTTAAGCTCCACTTGGCAGTGGGACAAAGAATGAAAGGCCAACTTGTCATAGACTTTAGTATATCTGTTGCCTGATACTGTAGCTATGTTTCTTTTCTTGCATTCTAATAGCGTGCATATTGAAATGCCTATAGAAGCAGAACTAATTGCAGAACTATGTTCATTTCAACTGGTATTAACCATTCGGTTCCTACTTCCTGCGAGGTATGCTTTTGTTGTTGCTCACTTCTCTTGTACTTTAACATGCACAGGTACCAGCTCGTTGCTGAAAAGCAGTTTTATGCAGCAGTGCAATTACATGTCCAGTCATCTTTAATGCTTGAGGGAGAGGGCCTCCAAACTGTGAGTTTGTTTTTTAGGCAAGATTTTGTTAATTTCCAATGAGTTACTCCGAACTGTGTGTTTTTTCCCCCTTTTTTTTTTCAAACTTATTAGACAAGAGTTTGTTAATTTCCAGTGGATTATGTCAAATTGAAAAGTTTTACACCATTGGGACACACTCACTGGATATTCTTATTACCAGCCTTTTTTTATCTGTTAATATGGAAAATTATGGTGACTGTGTTTCTTCTGTCACCTTGATTTAAAAGTATAGCAGGATAATTTTTCCGGCAGTGTGTTGGTCTATATGGTTAGAGAGGAATAATAGATTTTTTGTGGAGTGTGTCAAGAGCCTTTGAGGATGTTTGTGTAGGCTGAAGTTTAGAGTTAGTCTGGGCTTCCAGCTATCTCGGATCTTACGAGGGATTGGGTATTAGCCATTTCTTTAATGGTATTGTAGCTTGCTGGTTGTATCTTGAGAGACATCTCAACACTCTTCTTTTACTATTTATAAAATTAAGCTTATTTAAAAAAAAAAAGGTCTAGCCTATAGACTATAACTTCTTAATCTATTTAACTTACTTTGGTCTTGGAGTTTCACTGAGTCATTTACATTCCTCAACAATTTTGAAGTGAATATCTTTTAAGCAAAGTAACAGATTTGGAGTGAGCCTTTACCTATTAATTTCTCCTGAAAATTTTGAACATATATATCTCCGCTATTTCTTAGTTACTACAAGCCCTTTGAAAGTTGCATGTTTTGTTATGATCCACCCACTTTGCTCATCCTATTCAGCATATCCCACTAGCATGAAATCTTAAGGTTACTCATGCTTCAAATGGTTTATATGTTGGAAACCACTGTTCTTTGATTTTGAATTCTATAACTATATTTTCTAGCTCATGTTAAAAGAAAAGAAGGTGTTTCTAATCAGGAACTATCTGATGGATAACGATCTACCTGGCTTAGGTTGGTAATCTTCAAGATGTTCGGTCTGAATTGACAAAGCTGCGTGGAGCAATTGTCTATAAAGTATTGGAAGATTTGCATGCTCATCTGTACAATAAGGGTGAATACAGGTGATAACTAATATATTTCCAGTCAATAATACTCTGAATATGTAAACCCTTTCGCGTCTCTCTGTGTATGTATATATATTATAATGTGCTGACAAAAGTTGGACCCAAGGCTGATGGTAAATTGTTAATTGCGTTCACACCTTGATAAAGCTTGCATTTCATTTTGGCTTAATTATCAAAAGTGGCCTTGCACTATTTTTTAAATTATAGCACAAACTTATGGTCAATAAATGCCAATCTTTCAACCTGTTTTCTTTTCCAACACTGTCACACATGCACAATTGTGAATCCATGTGGGCACTGAGCGGTCAAATTACTAAAATATGTCATTTATACACTTGACAATTATTAGAACTTGCTCAACTTCCTACCTATAGGTAAACTTTCTTAATAAACAAACATTTTGTTTTTTCTTTGGAGTAAATACTCATTTGAGGTTATACTTTTGCTAAATTGAAATGCTGAGAATTGCATTTTTCACAGGTATGATTTGGTCGACTTAGCTCAGCAGTCACTCTCAAAGCTTGCAAATGAAGTTTATTTGAGAGCAATATATGCTTTCTGGGATAAGGATGCACAAGCTTTAACTTCCTAAAGCAATCGTTCTAAAGTGCATCATTTTGATTTTGGAAAGAAAAGGACAATCCTTTTGTTTTGGCTGCAATCGAAAATGAAAGGGATTTGATTCTTACAGAAGAGCAAATGAGGAACTTTAGAAAGGTCAGAGGGCTGCCAAAATTATTATTCAGTTAATGGAGTTATTTTGTATTGATAGGAAAAAGGAAACGTTTTCTCTTCCTCCCTATATGTTTAAAAAAAGAAATTTGTTTCTATATTTCCTGGGAAGAAATATAATAATAAAAATGGAGTTAGAAAACAAATTGAAATAAGCTTTCATGACCAAGTTTCAACTTAAGATACTACTCCCTCCGTTCTAGAATTTCGTGCTCAGCTCCAAGACCTTCAAAAAGAAAAGGTAAGACATGTTGTGTTAAATGCTTGCTGGGTCATATTTCCTATAAATGGTAGCAAATTAATAGAAAATCATCATGGTTTGTTTGCTGATTTTGCAGAGTGATAGGCTGCACAAGGTTCTTGAATTTGTGAGCACTGTACATGATCTCTGTGCTGTCCTTGGCATGGACTTTATTACTACTGTCACAGAAGTGCATCCAAGCCTAAATGATTCTCGTGGTATGGAGTCAAAAAGCGTAAGCAATGATACACTATCTAAATTGGCTATGACTGTTTTGTCTCTGAAGGAAGATAAGAAGACAAGACTGCAGAAGGTAATTACATGATCTCCTTGCTGATCTTTCTGGAGAAACATTTTTAAATTAGTTGTCTGGTATAAGCTTTACCTAAAATGTACATCAGTGCTAGCTCAGCCTTGTTTTCATGCATCAGTCATCGTTGGCCTTGTAATGGTTCTGCTTTGAGCTTTTTAACCATTAGCATGCGTATCTTATTGTACCTTATCATTTTAGTTTACTTTTATACATTGAACTCTGGGACTAAGTTCTGATTTCTACACTCTGTTTATGTGATTGATTTGTTGTAGATGGGCTGTTTTCAAGTTTGAACTGTTGCACTAACTTCTGTTTACGGAGGGCTTTCAATCTGAATTCCTTCCCATCTGAATTTCACCCGCGTTCCAATTACTCGTGCTTTCAATTTTCATGGCACACCAATTTTGTCTTCTCCTATCTCTCTCTCTCCATCGCGGAAATGGCTTTTCAAATCTTCCGAAGCTTCAATTTAAAGATTTGTTAAATTTTGTCGTCTCTAGCAGCATCGCGGTACGGAATTTTGACGCCGGATAGTTCATAATCCGTCTGGATCGACATCAGTTGCTCAACTCGAGCAAGACATTTCAATGATCAAGAAAGGATCAAGATGTTGAAGCTTATCAGTTCATTAATAACTAAGTATGAGTTTATGAACCATTTGATTTTGGACTTGATGACCTTTTATTAATTGCTTTGTGAGTAGGTGTCCGAATGTGATGTTTATCTTCTTTGAAGAAACTGGTTCAGGATACATTGTGAATTCACATTCTCATTTCTTGTGTTCAAATTTACAAAACACAGGATAGTCTTCTAATGAAAATTTCGATTTTATTAAATTGAACTAATTTTTTACAAAACTTGATTCAAGTGACTTGAGTTTACAATGAAATAAGATTTATCAATTATCAATGTAATGTGTATGCAATATAATTGTTATGTATAATCACTAGCACTTTAATGATTATGCACTATCACTGTTTAAAAAATTAAATATATATTTATAACAGTGATTGAATGTATGATTAACATTGATGTGATAATACATTTTTGTGATACAAGTTTATGTGTACCTAATTTCACAAGAGACTCACTCCTATATATAATGATAATGTGATGTATACTGTAATTTTTATGAATTATAGATTCATTTTACAAAATATATATTGAAGGAATTGATCGAAATAACAGGATAAACACAATTATTCCAGATATATGTGTTACAACAATACATACCAACTCGTCTCTAGGGAAATAGAAACGAGCACAATTGCTTTGGTCCCATATTAGGCACAAACAATATCACTTTCATGTTTACAAACTATCACCTTTACTCATATTTACTAACAATTTAATGCATATACTCTATAACTTTTTAAAATAGTTACCTTTTCATATAATATCAAATATAAATAGTTAAAAAGGTGTTCCTACATGAAATTTTTTTTATAAATTATCTCAATTAGGAGGACGATTTAGAAAACGTATAGAAATATTACAAAAATTCTTTGATATGTGTTAAAACAATACACACCAACTCGTCTCTAGGGAAATAGAAACGGGCACATATCCTTGTCACATATTAGGCACAAACAATATCACTTTCATGTGTAAAAACTATCACCGTTACGCATATTCACTAATACTTTAATGCATATACTCTATAAATTTTTAAAATAGTTACCTTTTCATATAATATCAATTATAAATAGTTAAAAAGGTGTTCCTACATGAATTATTTTTTTTATAAATTATCACAATTAGGAGGACGATTTAGAAAACGTATAAAAATATTACAAAAATTCTTTGATATGTCTTAAAACAATACACACCAACTCGTCTCTAGAAAAATAGAAACAGGCACAAATCCTTATGTCACATATTAGGCACAAACAGTATCACTTTCATGTGTAAAAACTATCACCGTTACGCATATTCACTAATACTTTAATGCATATACTTTATAAAATTTTAAAATAGTTACCTTTTCATGTAATATCAATTATAAATAGTTAAAAAATTTCCTTGACACAAAATTTTATGGGCTGGCCCGGTAGGTTTTTTTTTTTTTTTTTATATATAACGCTTCTTTTATAAATTTTACTATATTCTTATGAGTTATATTATTTTTTTTATTTTATATTCTTTAAATATTTTATGTGTGTATTTTTATTGAATTTTTCTCAAAAGATATTTTAAATCAAAAAATATTATCTCAATTAATTAATATATATCATAAAAAATGTTAATTAGATAATATTGACAATACTTTATTTAGAATCTTGATAATGTGACTTTTTTTAATTAGAAGTTCTATATTTGTTGTATGAATTATAATTCAAATTTATTAGAGGGGTGTTGAATTAGTTGTTTAATTTTTATTTTTATTTTTATGAACGTGTTCTTATAAAGGATTGTTAGAAAATTGTCGTTTGATTTTATTTTTGTGTATTACAGTTTATTAAGGTTGTTGAATTATAGTTGTTTAAATATTATATAGAAATTTGAGTTTTATTTTAATTATGAAAAATTAAATAAACTTTTATTACTATTTGAGTAGTATTTGTATCTAAAGTTATCAATTAATAAGATAAATATAGAAATCAAATGTAATATTGATATATTAAAAAAAAAAAAAAATTGGGCCGGTTTGGCCCGGTGGCCCGCCTTGGGCATGACGGGCTTAAAAATATGTGGCCCGAAGAGAATAGGATCGGGCCCAGCCCGAAAAACATGATGGCCCGGTGGGCCGGTGCCGGGCCGGGCCGGCCCGGCCCATTTGACAGCTCTATCATGTGCGTTTGGGGATTAGGGTTCCTCTAATGGGTGTAAAGATTAATTTTTAAAACATAAATTCTAATTTGATTAAAATATATTAAGATATAATAATATTTTAATTAAAAGGATAATTTAGTAATTTTAATTTAATTTAATTTAATAATATTAATTAATTTTTTTAACAGTGCGATTGTCTTATACATAGTGCAATCGCCCTAGTGCAAAGTGCAATCTCTTCAAAATAATATTGTACGTTGGATCATGAATCCAACGATATTTAGGGAGTTTACTGATGTCCTGACCATAGAAAGACCCTTCTATGTTTCTTAATTACTTTACTTATTAATTATTATTAGTTTACTTATTAGTTAATACTCCCTCCGTCCCAGAGTAATTTGCAAGGGAGGAGGGGCACACAAATTAAGAAAAAAGTAGAATAAAGTAAAAAAAGAAGTGTTTTGAGGGTTAATTTGGTAAAATTTTATGTAAAAAGTGAAAAAGTTAGTTGAATTGAGTGTAATGTGAGCCCAAAAAGTGAAAAAGTAATGGCATTTTGTGTAAATATGTAGATATTGTGAGGGTGAAGTTTATAAAAGGGTTTCCTTTTTTGGTTCTGCAAGTTCCTTTGGGACGTTTCGAAAAGGAAAACTTGCAAGTTCCTCTGGGACAGAGGGAGTAGTTATTAGTATAAGGGGGGTGTATTTGATTAGGATTTTAAAAGACTTTTTTAGCTGAAAAAAATCTTGCAGATTTTAAAGATTTTGTAGGATTTTGGTGACTTTTAAGATTTTGCAGGATTTTGTAAGACTTTTAAAATAAGAATTTTAATGGATTCTATAGGACTTTGTAGACTTTGCAGAATTTCATGGATTTGTGACATACAATAAAAATTCAAAATTTTTCATACCTTCAAATTAAAAAAAAAAAAAAAAGTTAAAGACAAAAAAAATCATAATATCATGTCCTTTTAAATAGCATTACTCCACATATTCATAGCTATACTAGTCCTCCAAACATTAGCGTCATGTCGTTCTTGCTCTTGAGTTTGAATGATAGCTCAAAATCACGGTCTTCATTAACTGGTAATGTTGAAGATGAAGGTTCGTCCACCGATTCTATTGGAAATTCATCAGAATGACATTCTTTGCGAATAAAGTTATGTAGAGCTGCACATGCTAATATTATCAATATAAAAAAGTATCGAAATTGAATAATCAAAGCAACCAAAGTAAAATATAACAAAACTCAAATACCGTAAAAAAATATTATCAATATAAAAATATTACCTAATGACATATGTAATATATAATATTAGTATTATAATAATACTATATAAAAATAAAGATTTATCTTGTATATAAGTTAGGATGAACAATATCGTTTTTTAATACTATTTAATGATTAATTATTAATTATTTTTATTTATTCTAGTATATATGTATATATAATATTATATTACTCTTCGTCACTGTAATTATTTTATCGTTGATGTTATAAACGTAGAGATGAAATTATAAGGTTAAAACTATTTTAGGTCTTAAAAATAAATAATTATATATAAATCAATTTGGGGATAAATAAAATCATTAATTAAAAAAGTCCACCGAAATTCTAGAGGTTTTGATGGGATTGTTGGTATTTATAAAATACACTAAAGAATCCATCAAAATCCATCAAACCCAACAATCCTTTAAAATCCTTATATTTTTGAATACCAGTGGATTGTTTTTAAGTCTTTTAAAATCCTGATTGAATACCAGTGGATTGTTTTTAAGTCTTTTAAAATCCTGATTGAATATCAATGAATTATTTTTAAATCCTTTAAAATCCTGATTGAATACCAACAGACTTTTTTATAAGAAAAAAGTCCTTTAAAATCCCACAAAATCTTAAACGAATACACCCCCCTAAGTGTTTGTTTGCAAACTCAACATATAAAAAGTAAAAGTGCTTATTTTTTAAAAAGAAGCATTTAAAACATGTTTTCAACAACTATTTTAAGTGCTTATTATTACTTTTGGTCAAGCAATAATTTTTAGCTTTTAACTTCTAGTTAAGCACTTCTACACATTCCCCAATAAAATAATACTCAATACTTTTTTTAGAAGCATTTTTTTTGCAAACACATTTTTCTTAATCATTTTTTAAAATCACTTAAGTTTAAAACACTTCTTATTTTTCATTTTGCTACTAAAATTACTTAATATCACTTTTTCAATTCTACTAAAGATTGTAAACATGAACTAAGTATTACTTTAAAGTTTAAATTAGTTTAGTTATCAGCACATATCCTTCTTTTAACTCAACGTTTAAGAAAAATAAATTAATTAATAATACTCACTTCGTCCCAGAAGACATTGCGGTGTTTTTTGGGCACAGAATTTAAGAAAAAGGTATAAAAATACATTTTTATGAATATTATATGTGTATTGTGAGAGTGAAGTTTAACAAATAACTTCCATTTTTAGATATACAAATTTTTTGTGGGACAGCAGAAAATATAAAGTATGCAATGTCTTTTGGGACGGAGGGAGTATATATTAGTTACAGATTACGGAAGGAAAATGTTTTTGGCCCGTGATTAAAGGAGTTTGGTTTTAAGGATAATAATTTTTCAGTTTAGAAAAATAGGAAATTAACTTTATTTTAGAAAATGTAGGCCATTAGTTTCTTTCATTGGCAAATGTGGGCCATCTTTCCCACTTTGACAGGTTTTCATGTGCTAAATATTATTCTATGGGTCAAATTTTGCCGAAATTCAAAATTATCAGCCTACATTTGCAGCAAAAAATAAAAAATAAAAAAATTAATGGCCTGTTTTTGTGAAAAATGAATATATATTTCCCTTAATACGGAATCTAAAAATATATTTCTCTCAATTAAGGAGTACTACCGACGAGATTGATTAGTTCATAAAAATAGGGCATAATATAGTAATATGCATTTCACTGACTCATAAAACTTTTACAAATTAAAAATAGTCATGTAATATTTGATTAACTTTGACGTGGTAAGATATGATTCGTCCAAATGGCAGAATTTGATTGGTCAATTAGATATTTCACCTTACAAATTGCTCACAAGACAAAATAATAATAAAGTGAAAATTGTAAGGGCCGTTTGGTTGGATACTTTTGAGGGTGAGTAATGGTAATCAAAGTCATAATATGTGCTTGGAATGACTCTATTATGACTTTGATTCCCAAAAATTAAGGAATCAACCATAGTTCAGCTATATGAGAACTATGACTTTCATTTCATACCCTTTTCATTCCTTACAATTTTACCACTAAGACTGTTTTATCTATAAGGTCAAAAGAACAAATTCCTACGTAGGACATAGAGTAATATCCTACTCTACCCTACCTTACCAAAATCCCAAAACAAATACTACTCCCTCCGTCCCAGAGGTGTTTTCACCTCTGGGATGACACAATTTTTAAGAAAAAAGTAGATTGTTGTGTAAAGTTATATTATTAAAATAATGAGATTAGTTGGATTGTGAGGATAAAGTTAAAATAATAGTTTCCATTTATAGGGTGTGAAAACAATTGTGGGACGGACGAAAAAGGAAAGTGTGAAAATAATTATGGGACGGAGGGAGTATATATTTTTGCTATTTATCAAGATTTTTATATCTGATCAGGATTTCAAAGTCATGACTTGTTATGCACACCTAAATTTCAAAACAAACATACTCTTATACTTTTTTTACTTTTTTCATTACATCACTTATAACTTTTACCTTAATCCTTGTGCTCAAAATCAACAAGCAACTTATACCAGGACGGAGGGAGTATGATCATACGGCATTGTCCAACTTCTAAATGAGTTTGGTATTTACCCAGATGAGCTTGCCATTTTGTGTTAATTAATTTAAAATTTATAGTTTAATTTTTTATTTTATATTTAATTCACACCTTCAAATAAAATATATATACACTCATTATACTATTAAATATTTAATTAGAAGCGAGGTTATTGGCCCGCATGGCAGCAGCAAACATAGCTGCCCTTTTCTTTTGTCCAAGCTTATATAAGGAACAATTTAATTACTTTATTTATTTTTTCTTCATATTACCCTACTATAAACAATTAATGCATATGATATGAAACCATTTAATTAATTGACAAAAAATTTATATAAAATAATCTGAAAATTTAAGGTCTGTTGGAGTATTCATAATCATACCCATATTTCTAACATGTAGGAGAAGGCAAGGCTTATTAACAAGTTTTCATGTGCATTGCACATCAATAAAAGAAAAAAGTTATTGTTATTTAATTAGAGTAGGTAAAATATATCATTATCACTATTTTTCATATATATTATCACTATTATAAAAATATACTTAATTTTTTAACAGTGAAAGATGTGTATGCATAATAGAAATATATAGTGTATATACATAACAGTGATAATTGACAAATCGAGTTCACCGTGAACTCGATTTCATACAAATTTTTGTCTTTTCTCTATACCAGTGCAATTAGTCAATTTTGTATAAATCATATATGAAATTTTAGCAAAATGAGGAAATTAAATACATGAAATTTATAACCATTATCCAAAAAATCTCAAGACTTATTTCATGGCGTTTAGTTTGGGATTAATGCATGATATTTGGCCAATGGTCGATACTTGCTGAACGAGCCAATGATTTAGTTTGCTACTAATTAACTAATTTGCTGGAGGGTTAAATGTATTCTAATTGATTACATATATAAATTCCAACATTATCCAGACCATTACATATATAATTGATTATAGTATTCTAATTGATTACATATATAATTGATACAAAAATACAAGGGGTGGTCTCAGTGACGGAACCAGGAATTTCGGACAGGGGGCCCGATTAATATTTCTGTAGAGATAAAATTAAGTTATAATTAAAAAAAATTCATTATAAATTTATCAAAATCTCTAATTTCATTAATTTAAATTGAACAAGTTAAGTTTTGTTATGATTTTGAAAAAAAAAAATTAATTGTTCCGATTATACAATAGAGGTGAGATAGTGTTGAAATTGCTAAAATATTAATATCATTAAAAAAATTAATTTCTTTCTTTAGTTAGAACATAATCACATTATCCATCAAAATTTTAACTTTTAATTATTCTATTACTTTGAAAGATAAATATTTTTAAAATTTATTAAAATGTTATTAAGCACTACATATTGTATATTTTATATAACATAGTACTCGAAAATTTTTAATATTAAAATGTGCAGTTTCATTAACGATTTTTTGTTATAGAGAAAAAAATAGATAATAATATTAAATATTTTAATCATAAAACTTAATTAAAATAATGCAAAAAAAAGGTATTGAACTAGTAAAGAAAAAAACAAAAAGTTAGATTAGAGGAATCGAACCCTCCTCTTTTCTAGATGAGAGAATTTATACATTACTTCAAAACCAATCAAACATATTTACATAAAAATTATATTTAAAAAACATTATAAGTATACTAAAAAAAAATTAAAATTTCCAAGGGGTCCAGTGCCCCCTTACCCCACTTAAGTCCGTCCCTGGGTGGTCTAAAATAGTAAATTATAGTAATACTCCCACAAACCTGCTTTCAAAAGGATCAAAACATAAAAGAGAATATTATCAAATCATTAGATGAGATAATTTCACGTGTATTTGATTTTTCAACTATTATTATTATAAATATAAACTATTATTGTTATATATATATATATATATATTTTTTTTTTTTTAATAGTAAAAATTGATAATTGACATATGTGAACTCGGATTAGGATCATAATTGCATCTATTTTGGGTTAATTTCAATCATTTAAATATTTTTTAGGTGCATGTATAGTACTAATTACTGTTAGTTTGACTAATAATTTGTTTTGTGTTCAATTTTGTAGGGAAAACGAGTAAAGAATGGTGCATTTAGAGGGAAAAAGAATAGAACAAGAATTGTGCATTCATCTTGGCATAGAAGAAATTAATGTCATATATACAATTAAGATTGGCCAAAAGTCGATACTTGCTGAACCAGCCAATGATTTAATTTGCTATTTAACTAATTTGCTGCATGAATTTTGTCCTCCATAATTTGATTTCTTAATATACATCATAGGAATCAAAGAAATTAATTTCATATATGCAACATGGGTCTTATTTCGCCCTTCCTGACGTCAGTAAACCCCCTAAATATCGTTAGATACCGTTAGATTTATAATCTAACATACAATATTATTTTGAAGTGATTGCATTTTGCACTAGGGCGATTACACTATGCATAAGGCGATCACACTATTAAAAAATAAATTAATATTATTAAATAAAATTAAAATTATCAAATTATCCTTTTAATTAAAATATTATTATATCTTAATATATTTTAATCAAATTAAAATTTGTGTTTTCAAAATTAATTCTTACACCCATTGCAACCGGGCCCGGCCCGGCCTGAGCCCGAGTGGCCCGACAGGCCTAACGGGCCGGGCTAAATAGGCCCGGTTCTTTTCGGGCATGTATTTTTTGGGCACATCCTGTCCTGAAACCCGGATTTTTTAAATATGGGCCCAAAAAATACAGGCCCGAAAAGAACCGGGTCTATTTAGTCCGGCCCGCTAGGCCCGTCGGGCCACTCGGGCTCAGGCCTGGCTGGGCCCGGTCGCAATGGGTGTAAGAATTAATTTTGAAAACATAAATTTTAATTTGATTAGAATATATTAAGATATAATAATATTTTAATTAAAATAACTTTTAAAAATTAGAAAAAAATAACTTTTAAAAAATTATAAAAGGTTATTTCAGTAATTTTTATTTTCTAATTTTTAAAAGTTATTTTTTTGGCTTAGGGCGAAACTATGTCGCCTAGGGCACTGTAATATTATTTGTCAAAATTCTATTGGTTTACTGACGTCAGGAAGGGCGAAACCCCTTCCTGACCGTAGAAAAGCCCATGCAACATAATTAAGATTGATTTCTTAATCAAAAAATCTTAGCATTCGAAAGAATTTTGTCTCATCTAAAAGTTCAAATTTATAAAATAATATAAAATCAATTTAGCTATTTAATTTCCCTAATACTTCATATATTAACAGGTACCACCACCACCCTGTTTTATTAATTGTTATTTTTTTTTCTTCTGAATCAATGGATTAATAACAACCGCGAAGATCGATTATCTGATATTCATAGGATTGAATCAATGGATTTATAATGGTATCACTTTCTGGCTGCGTAAACTAATGTCATATATTTGCAATTAATATTATCTTAGTCCAAGCATTATATCATTCCATGCACAAGTAACTTACTATTATAGTAATCCAAAATTTGTGTCAACATTAATTAATTCTCCAAACAACATAAAATCAATACCATACATAATAATTGCAATGCGTCCTATAAATATATATACAAAGAAATGTACCACCTTATCCATCGATCAAAAGTGCATTTTTTTTTCTCAAAAAATATTTTAATATGTTGGAGTACAATTCTATGATCCCCCTATTTTTCTTTATCATTTTGCCTAGTCCTATTCAAGCATGCTTCTGGACTTCTAGCAAAGAGGTCCATTTAGTTAACAAACTCCCTCAGTCACAATTTCCATTAGAGGTCCACTGCCGATCGGGAAATGATGAACTTGGAACAAGAACGATCGATTTAGGTGAAGATTATAACTGGGGCTTCTGCGAGGCCTTGTTCGGCAATACAGTTTTCGGCTGCGATTTTTCGTGGGGGGAGCATAGAATACATTTTGATGTTTTCAATTCAGATGTTAGTGGCAAATGTGCCAAATGTGTTTGGGAAACAAGATCTGATGGATTTTATTTGCAAAATCGGCACGGTCAGGCGTATGATAGATATAAGAGCTGGTGATATAATTAATTAAGTGTGTTTACTTTAAAGGATAACTCTTATCCATCCCAAAAATATAAGGGATAGATACAGTTATCCTTTAAAGTAAACGCATCCTAAGTAGAATAATTTTTAGTGTAAATGTATCTACTACGAGCATTAAATAAATATTGATCAATGCATCATTGGCTATTGCTCAATTAGGTATGACAAAATAACCCGTCTGACCTGTTTTATTTGGGGTCATGTGTTTGCATATTTACTGCTCTGCCTGCCCTGCACCGCCCCATTCTGTCACATATTTTATTTAATAAAAATATTATATTTTATAATATATAAAATACATCAAATACTCTTCGTCCCAAAACTACTTTCACATTTTTCTTATTTGGACATTTCACACACTTAAAAAAGAAACTTTTTACACTCACAAAAGTAAACAATATACACTTTTTTTTATTTTATTATTTAATTTTATACTAACATACTCATTTTTCCTTGGTTCGCATGTTCAGAATTATTATGAAAGTAGTCCTGGGATGGAGGGAGTATATAATATGTTATAATATATGAAATAAATCTAATATATTATATTTATAATATATCAAATAGATTTGAATTTATATTAATGTAACTCTAATCTAAAATAAATTTAAATTTTTTGGAATATAATTTGATAAATTTGGTGCATCATTTTATTTTAATATAATTTTTTATTTATCTAAAAATATATATATATATATATATATATATATATATATATATATTGTTTTAGTATATATAGAATGGGGTAGGGCGGGGCAGATCTGCACCGCCGTTGGGCAGACATTAGTTTTTAGATACCCATCAATGTCGTCATGCCCTGCCCTGCCCCATTGCTATCCCTATGCTCAATTGCATGTAGCTCATATTTCTTTCGTGGTTGATAATCATAAATTTGATAATATCTAGCTAAATAATTATCAAAATATTAGTCTGATAGTTGAGTTGGAGTCTTATTAACTCATGGATTATCTTGGATTATGGAAAAGTTAATGTTTAAATTATAACAAATCATACAAACTATTTACACTGTTGAATGTGATCACTCTTTACATCCAGATTTATGCTAAGTATGTGTCATGTTAACACAATCCTTCAACAGAACTTGAATTTCAATGAAAGCTAACTAAGAAATCGTTAAGTTTACTAATATGTTTGAGTGTGTGAAAGAGGAGAAGGTAAAATTCTAAGAACTAAGTAAAATAAAACGTTGTTGGTCATTACTATCTAACTTTGTGTCAAAGGAAATACACATTAGATGTTTTAACTAATTTTGGTTATTTAGGCAGCAAGCCTTGTAGTACACCTATGGATTCAAAAATACAACTTATACAGTTTGATGAAAATAATTAGAACTAATTCAAAGCTTTACAGAAAAATTATTAGAAAACTATTTTATCTAATAGTCACAAGACCGATTATATCTTATGCAATTCAGTCATTATCCCAATTCATGAGCAATCCATCTAAAAGAGCATATGACTGTTGTACACAGAATTTTAACATACTTAAAGGGCACTACAGATTTAGGCATATTTTATTCCATTACAAATGATTTTAAGTTGCATTCTTATATTGATAGTGACTGGGCAAGATGTAGAGATGTTAAATGGGCTATCTCTAACCCCTATAGGGCCATGTTTACCATTATTGTGAAATTCAATGGATATTCTATATCTTGAAAGATCTAAAAGTTTCAATCTAACAACTCTTTACACCGACAACAAATCTGCATATCAAATAGCTCACAATACATGTCTCTATGACAAAAGAAAAAACATTTCACTTGATTGACATTTCACAAGAAAGAAGATCTGGGAATGAGCTCTCAAAGTCATTCATATACCTATTGAAGAAATTTTAGCAGATATAATGATCAAACCTCTTCTACTAGCTCCTTTCAACACATTCAAATCGTCTAAATTGAAGCTCTTGAACATTCACTCTCACTTTGAGGGGAGGTCTAAAGAGTAAAAGAAATGTTATTTTACTTCTTTTACTAGTAAATTGATATTCATTTATAAAATGTGATTAGTGTGATAATTACTTGAAATTTGTGTGTGTTATATGTGTTTAATTTTATTTAATTTCTTGTAGTTATTTATATTAATTAGATTAATTGAGCTTGATTATTGTGGAAGATATTATTTTGCTATAATGTAGGAAAATAAATTTTTTGAGCAAATACCTACCTATATGAAGTATTGTTTTAGTCAGTGAAAATATTAGTCGAGAAGAAGGAAGTCGAATGGATATGGGCTCACTAATTTTTAGAAGGGCACGGATATTTTTACCCCAGTTTTTAATTAGTTCACCCCAATTATCATTTCACTACCTAATAGATCATTTCACCCCATGTGTAATTTCAAAAATACCCAAATGCCTATCACTTCACCCCACACCAATGTAATAACACAACATTGAAAAAACTTCCTCATTTGTTCGAAACACACCCACGCCGACGCACCACCCAATTCATCACCGGACGTCGAACGGCCGAAACCCACCCACGCCGACGCCGACGCTCCGGAGGAGACCCACGCACCGGAGGAGACCCATGGATAAAGGTACATCCCATTTCATTGTATTAATTTTGAAAAAAATGGTATGGGTATTATGTGTTTATGTCAATTTCATTCCATTTATGCTTGTAAGTGAATGAGTTTTGTGTTTTGAGCACTTAATAGATCATATTTGTTGAAGGAATTGAATGGGTATTAGGAATTTGGTTGTTTTGTGTTCGGTTCTGGTTTTCCAATTTTTGCCAATATGTTCGAAAATATTGGTCGAATTTTATACATATGTTCGGATAAGTTGGTCGAACATATGTTCATTGTTCAATATTTATTTTCGAACATATGTCATTGTTCAGGGTATATTTTCGAACATATGTTAATTGTTCATTAAAAAATTTCGAACATATGTTAATTGTTCAGCTTAAATTTTCGAACAAATTATGAAGTTTCAGTAATAATTTTCGAACATATTGAGGATTATATGTTTGGTTCATTTAAGTTTCTCACAATGTATATATTATGTATTTGTGAATTGAATAATGCTATTTAAACGTATAGGAAAGGAGAAGACTCGGCCTACTGCTTCCTATAGAAGGAGGAAGCATGAACGTAGTGAGCAAGAGTTGAATCTCGAGCAAGAGCCACGAGCTTCTTTATTATATCCCACAACTGATGACCCCCTTCATCCGGACAATACATGGGTGCAGAAAAGTTTTCTTCAGATGAAAATGAAGAAAATGAGGAAAAGGAAGGTGACGAGGAAAATGAGGAAGATGAGGAACTGGAAGGTGACGAGGAAGATGATAGAGGAAACGATGACATAGAGGGAGATGATTCAGAAATATCTCATCCTCCACTTCTTGACAGGTTCAATAATCATGTGGCGAGTTATATTTATAAGGGGTGTGAGAGAGAGGTGTTAAAGTGTCATGGTCATGTGAATAAACTTCTTCTATGGGAGTTGGATCCAGAAAAAGATCTCCGGTCATGGAAGGGCATGTTTAAAAAATCAAAGTTGTTGTCACTTCGAACGTCTTCATACAAGAATCCAAACAAGAACTTGATTACTGCATTTGTTGAGAGATGGCATCCGGAGACGAACTCATTTCACTTCCCTTTTGGTGAAATGACTATCACTCTTGATGACGTCTTTTGCATAACTGGTCTTCGAGTGGATGGTATCCCGGTGATGTGTACTGAAGATGCAAAGAAAACGGGAAAAACAAGATTGATGGAGTTATTGGGCTTAACAGAGAATGAAGCTAGAAAAGCTCTCGAGCGTGTGCGTGGGTCGTCTGTCAGACTTACTTGGTTGGAAAACACTTTTTCCCCGATGATGGAGTCTAGTGATCCTCTGAAGGTGTTATATTCTGCTAGAGCATATGTCTTGTACACGTTTGGGACCACTTTGTTTGCTGATAAGAGTGGTACACGTGTAAGCACAGACTGGTTGCAGTATACAAGGGACATGTCAACATTTGGGGATTATGCTTGGGGAACTGCGGCGTTGGCATATCTTTATAGACAATTGGGGCTAGCTTCGCAAGTGAAGGTGCGTCAGATAGGTGGTTATCTGACATTGTTGGAGGTAATTCCTATCAATTTCATGTTGTTACCTATTTTAATTAATTTTGAATATATTAAAAAATTTCGACTAAAATTTTCAGGCTTGGATATATGATCACTTCTCAAGTCTAATTTTGCCTCCTAAAAATCCGACTTTTAAGTCAGGACCTCTGTCATGTGTCTACGCACCAGAAGCACATACGGGGCCATGTATGGAATGCGTCCGAGCGTTTAGACACAGTTTAGATGTGTTTCTTCCAACAAAGGTTACTTTTATACAATTTTATACAATTTTATCAATGTGTTTTTTGTCCCTACAGTTAATCATTATGCCTTTGTATTGTAATAGGTTTCGTGGACTCCATATCATTCATTCAGGGATTTTTGTCCCTTTCAGCAAGTGGCCTTCTTTCATGGTTGCATTATTTGTGGGAAAGTGGCTGAGCCTTACATGCCAGACAGAGTTCTTCGGCAGTTTGGTTATGTGCAAACGATTCCAGATAAGCCTCTTGCAGCTAAGGTCAAAAGGAGTCGTTCGATGAAACCAAAACGTGATTGGGATATCATGGGGGAGTATTATTATCAATGGGATACACACGTTTTATCTATGGAACGTGTTGGTGAGACATGCATGCACCCTTGGCAAAGCGCTTATGGTTACGAGGAATGGTTCATTGGTCAAGGTCATCCAAGAGTTTCAAATCCTGACACTACGGGCCTTATTGTTCGTCCTGAACATGCACGTTCAACGCAACCGTGGGAGAGGATTGATGCTGCAAAGTATGAGCTATCAAATTTAGTGCGAATGTATCATTCCGACGATGCACTGAGTTTAGATGAAGCAATGAATAAGGTTGTTGAAGTGATGACTATTCTCACTGGCCCAGAAGGTGGAACTTCGTCACGTGCAGGACCAGGTCGAACTAGAGGAATGACTAGATCTCGAGCCAGACAAAGAGGCGGGGGTGTTAGGCGCCTTGGGTAATGGGTGCATGATTTAATTTCTATTTGGAGACTTTGAATTCTAGGGTTGTTTATTTTCGGTTTTGGATTGTTGTTTTATGATTTGGATGGGAACTCATGGATATTAGGTGTTTTACGGTTTTTGTGAACTTATGGATATTAGGTGTTTTATATTTTTTGTGAACTTATGGCGTCTATCTATGGTTGTTGGAACATATAAAATGTCGAAATTCATATAAATGTTCGAAAATTACAGTTTTTTAAACCCCAAATTCATGTAAAAGTTCGAAAATTTGAGTTTTTTAAACCCCAAATGTAAATGTTCGTCAAAATCCCTGTATGTAAGAAATTTTCGAACAATTTCAGCTAGTTCCAAACAAATTTTCGAACATATTGCATTTGTTCGAACAAAAGTTTCGAACAAAGTATAATTTTTCGATTAAAATTTCCGAACAGAAAAGGATTTCTTCACCCCCAAATTTAGAAATACACCCATACAAACATCCCTAAACCTAAATCCCTGTATGTAAGAAATTTTCGAACATATTGAGTTTGTTCGGACAAAACATTCGAACAAAGTACAGTTTTTCAACTAAAATTTTCGAACAGAAAAGGATTTCTTCACCCCCAAATTTAGAAATACACCCATACAAACATAAAAAAACCTAAATCCC
>JAPKLY010000529.1:21944-44343 GCA_026898435.1 Prunella vulgaris
CCAAATTTAGAAATACACCCATACAAACATAAAAAAACCTAAATCCCTGTATGTAAGAAATTTTCGAACATATTTATTTTGTTCGGACCAAACTTTCGAACAAAGTACAGTTTTTCAACTAAAATTTTCGAACATTTTATATATGTTCGATTAAATATTTCGAACAATTTACATTTTTTCGGTCGACATTTTCGAACATTTATGTTTGTATATGAAATTATTTTCGAACTTTGTTGTTCAGTTTAGTATTTCAATTTCGAACAAAATTTGTAATGCCAATTCGAACAAAATATCACTTCAATATATTCCATTTCCATTCGTCAAAAGATATAGATCCCAAAAGATGTACATCACACACGATATACATCACAAAAGATATACATCCGCAAAGTATTTATCCTACTACTTCAAATCATGCATACGATCATCAATCTCTATTTTCTTGAAATTAAAAGCTCTTTCCCATCCAGTAGCAATTGGTCGGTGAAACTCTCTCCATGATGTGACAATTGGGGGTAATGTAACTCCGGCACCGAGAGTCACCTATTCAATTTAAAAATAATATTAATCATAATATATTGATTTTCAATTTGTGACTAAATATGTATAGTATTTTGAGTACCTGCACGAAGTGGCTGTCGTTGTTAACCAACGCTACACAAATAAATCTTGGATTCGATGGCATTTCAGTCCTATATGGGAGGAATGATAGTGATAAGGTGGGGCTTAATGTCACGAACATGACATTATACACCGACGCAACCAAGTGGCCCATGTACGGTAATGTGAACCAGTACTCAATATGTATCGAATCACTGAAACAATTAAGATGTTTCATCGTGGTTGCAACCATGTCTGGGACTCGATAAACTTTCTCGTACAACTTGATATTGTGGGATAGCTCACTCATTAAATCTTGTCTCACACGTGCCCATTCATCCTCACCAAATCCTAAAAGCCCCGCAACCGCCCGAAATCCACAATGACCATCACCCTTTACATTATGGACATCAACAGCGTAGTCTTGAAATTCCATAGGAAGCATTGATATGAAATAAGGTGTAGAACTAGATCTACTACCTCTCCGAGTCTGCACACGTATATAATAAAATAATATTAATTAAAAGGAAAGAAATTAATAAAAAATATATAAATACGTACCGGTAGCTTTTTAGACACTCTTGTGTTTTGAGACTTTGGCAATGAAAGTGAACTCTCTACATTGTAAACCACACTCTCTTGCGACTGAACATACTCAAACAAACTGAGATCCCTTTTCGTGGATTTTTCTGAGGCATTTTTACTCTTACTTTTTGGTCTACCACGTGGATCGATCTTAATGGTCGGTTCAATCATATTAGTCGTCTCCGGCTTCGCCATCTCACGCATATTTCTCAAATAAATCAATCTTCGACTCTCATCAAAATTTTCATACACCCTTGCCATATCACGAACCGCATCTTCAAAACGATAGTCAGTGGCTTCCTTCACATCATCTTTTACCACCGGCTCCATATCCAACTTCCTCCAAAAAGTATCAAATGCACTCATCGGTATTGGTTTGTCTGCGTACACATATTCTTCAATCTCGTGTGCACATGGACAACCATACGCTGTTCTCAAAATATGATTGCAATCACTTGCATCAAACCCTGGCATTTTCACAACTTTCACCTCCTCAAACAACTTCTCTAATGCATATATGGAGACTACACCACACAAACCATTATAAAGACTGGATGAGAACTTATGTTGAGCAACATTCCTACTTTTCTCAAATGATGCTTTAATAGCAATATGACATGCTTCGTACAAGGTATCACACCTCACCCAACAAGTCTCAAAATTTCCTAACGAGTTTCCAAGCATTCTCTTTAAACTGGCATGGTGGCTCTCAACCCTAAATATGACCAAAATATACAGAATCATAAATACAATATACAAAAAAATACCTAAACCACTTAATAAAGTATACATAATTGATAAATATACTTGTTAGTCGTTGTATTTCCGTAGTGCATCAATTGATTTGTCCACGCCTTCACGAACCTCTCTTTGTAAGGCATGAACCATTGATCAACCACATAGTCCACTGGCTTCTTATCAAAATTGGAACAAAGGATCTGAAGGGCTTCATTGTATTCATTTTCAGTATGCGAATTGATAGCCACATTTACTTGCTTCATGAATGCCTCCCACTGCTTTCCGGACTTGAACAACGGTTTACACTTAGCTAGCACATTCCTATCAATGTGCCAACTACAAAGTAGGTGTTTACAATGTGGAAATATCATGGCGATAGCATTCATTAAGGTCAAATCCCGATCAGTAACAATAATGGATGGCATGAACCCTTCACCCAACATATCCTTCAGTACGCGCAAAGCCCAAGTGTAGTTCTCTTCTTTCTCAGCCAACAAATATACAGATGCAACTGAAAATGTCATGCCGGTTGATGTAACACCAACTATCTCCAAATACGGTAATCTGTACCTATTTGTCTTGTAGGTACAATCAATCAACAGCACCTTCGGAAAAGCACGAGCCAAACTTATAGAAATGGGGTGTGAAAAGAATAATTCTTTCAAACTGTTTGTCATCTCACATCTTCTATAAGAATGAAAGTAATCATTCTCAACAAACTTACTCATCAAGTACTGCAATTGTGAACGTCCACAATATTGGCTCACCTTGTGTTTCTTTCTTGCATTGTAGATTGTCCGAATGGTAGATGTATTGATGATATTCTTCTCCTTCAATGCTTTCAAAACCGACTTGGCAGGTGCATTGCATTTTGACATGTCAACGACAAACGCCTCCTCCATAGCAGATAAGCGACCCATAAAAGAATGACCCTCAAAATACTTGTTAATCGGATGATTATGCGTACCGCATTTTACCTCCAAACTCCATTGAAACGGAACTTGCTCCGTCCCTTTCAACAAAAATGGACAGTTACATTTTTTTGACCCCGTATCTTTTCCACTTGGTCGTTTTTCATCATCAACAAAACCAATCTTCTTTTTCTTTGGTGGCCGATACACGCCCTCCCGCTCACAAGCTAATAATATACGAGGTTTTCTCCGACCCGATCCATTATCAGAACGCTTGATTGATATAACCATTTTGTTTTCAATGGCAACTTTCCGTACCCAATCAATAAGTGCATCACGGGAAGGGAAAAAATCTGTGCTTGTGAAAACACTAGTGTAATCCATAACAATTTCACATCCCAATTCCTCTCCACAATCACGCTTAATATTGTCTTCATCATTGTTTTCCGAGCACTGTAATAAAATGTAGAACAACACCAAAATTTATAACAACATAAAAAATATAAACAAAAAAAAAGCACAATGTTCGAAAATAATTGCTCAAAAACTGCCAAATGTTTGAAACTTTTAACAGAACAAAATCAATATGTTCGAAAAATTTAACTGAACAAATTCAATATGTTCGAAACCGATTTTCGAACAAGGGCCATTTGTTCGGATTTAATTTTCGAACAAGGGCCATTTGTTCGGATTTAATTTTCGAACAAGGGTCATTTGTTCGAAAATTATGATGGACAATTTGTCCTTTGTTCCGTAGACCAGATTCGAACATTCTACATACGAAAACGAAAATACACGTTTAAAAACACGACCGAACCATATTTACGCACCACATACTACTCCTACAACATATGTATACTAAATAAATACCAATATACTTCAAAAAGGTGATAAAATCAAACAAAAATAATTTCAAAACCCTACCATCACGTAAACCCAAAACCCTAGGTGAAAAAAATTAAATAAACATGAACACTTACATGTTGGGGTGACCCCTTATCATCTTCAGACAAAAACATATTCGTAAATGATGTTCGCAAAATTTTTCGGAGTTTGGGAGTTTTGTTCGAAAGTTTTTTGTGAAAGTTAAGCAAATGAAACAGCATTTAGTGTTGAACAATGAATGGGGTGAACTGATCATATAATAGGGGTATTTCTGTCTTAAAATTTATTTTTAAACATTAGAGTAAATGTGGGGTGAACTAATTAAAAACTAGGGTAAAAATATCCGGGCCCTTTTTAGAATTAGTGGCCCAAATATATATTGGGCCCAAGGAAAAAAGAGATACCGGCCATTTGCGAGATAAATTGTCTTGGACTCTTGAGGATAAGAAGCTGGTCCCAAATTTTATTTCTAACAATTTATTTTGGGCCCAGGTTATTGACAATAGCCACTTTTGGAAAATACACTACCTTGAATATGTTCGATATTTTTTTACGAATTTTTTACATATTTTTGGTAAAGAATTTCGAACAAATTTTCATTTTATTCACTAGATTCAAAAAAAAAAATTGCTGAAAAAATAAAAAAATTCAAAAAAAATTGCCGAACAAAGGGTAGTGTATTTAAAAAAAGATAATGTATTCATCCGGGTAGTGTATTACCAAAAAGGCTAAGAAAAATCCTAGAGTAGTTTTCCACTCGTATACTGAGGTACCCCACCTTTTGTCCCATCACTAATTATATAAAGATTAATTCAAGCAATTAATGTAGATTAATGGATTTTGTAATGAAAATTACCCAACTCTTGTTGCGATAAGCCGATAACCCAATATTAACTCAAATCACAAAATCGAATTCACACTCATATGAAATAAACGTGTCTATTCAACTCTAGTTGCAACAAACAATTTACATATGAATTAAAAGAGTCCAACAAACAATTGATCTAACAAACTCTATTAAACTAATCAGTCAACCTCCAATTAGAATAAATTCATAAAATCAATCCACTATCCGATTACCCACATAATTCCAAACACTCCAATACAAAAAAAATTTAGCCAACAAACATCATCATAAATAAATCCATAATAGGAGAAAAACAATAAAACAAATTCATTAATATTCAACTAATAAAATAAGTGCAACAGATAGAATTCACCTTATAAGAGTGCATACAACTTCATTCTCCAACTTAAATTAAATCTAACTAAAAAAAATATAAACCCTAATTAAGTGTGTGAAATGGTGAGGAGAGAATTTTTCCTCCTAGAGGAGTAATGCGTCTCTTTTTCAGCTTCCATACACTGCCCTTTTTAATGCAAAATGGGCTGTTCTTTTTAATGCCAAATGGGCCTCTTTTATTTGCAAGCCCAAGTAATTTCTCGGATTTTCACAATCCAAATGAAACGTATTTTACCGTGGAAAGCTTCGAAAATGGCACTCATGTCTTTCTCTCTCTTTTTTATTCCTTTCTCTCTCTTAACATCAAAAGATAGATGTGAGATTGAGGTGTGGTTTAATATCTGCACATTTTCTCAAATGTAATATCGAATGGAAATGGTCTTGTAGTTGGGCCTAAAATTAAAAATAGATTTATTCAAATGGGCCGAAAATGATTAACAAAATTAGTGCCCAATTCTTTTTTCTTTTCTTTTTTTTCATTTCCACTCACATATTTAATTTTACTTTATAAAATCTATTGACATATACTTAGCTCAATTAAATTATTTTTTAATAAAATAGCAAAACAAATGTCTTTCTCATAATTAGACACAATTAATGAAATTAAATGCAAGAAATCATTATATAATACGCAATTAAATTACACTAATCATTTATAATTTGAGTATATGGAGTCTTCATTTAATTTGAAATAAGTGCTATAATTTTTCTTAGTGAAAATTTTATACGTTATAGCTTGTTTACATACTTATTTCTACTGTTGTTTTCAATAAAATATACTAACTCTTTGTTTTATTTGGGGATATTATACAACTGCCCCAATTTTTTATTCTTTTGGTGCTTTATGTAAATATATATAATTAAAATAATTGGGGCCTTTAGCCAATAAAGGGCTCTGCGGCACAGCCTGCACACCCCCATTGTCAACACTTTCTGAAATAATTTTACACAAACATTTATCAATTTAGATATTAGCTTAAAGAATTGATTAAATAATTTATGATACATTTAGTTTTATTGGTTTAACTAAAAAATAATTATACAATATTGGAGGAAAATAATTAAATAATTTCATCTTCTACATCTTGGCAAGATGCAGCCAAGAGGACACAGATTGTGTTTTGACTTGTTCCCTGTGAATTCTGTTATTGAGTTTCTAATGTTGAATTTGATTAATAACAACAGATTCACAACTTGAAAAAATTCACATAAAAGAGTAAGAAGAGCCTATTCATTGTAGATTGCATACTAGTGAAATCTTCAAGTCACAAAAAATAAATAGGAACCCGAACTACTACATAATTTAACTACTTAAACAGTGCAATCAATTCTGCTACATCAGTGAACAAAACAAGTTAAATATCCTAATTACAAGTACTCCAATTGGATGGTACCCTACTCATCATGTTTACGTTTCGGAGGTTGACATCAAGAGGCAATAGTCGATACTCAATATCGAACTCTCTGAAAGCTCTAATCAATTCTTGAACAAACAATGACTTCCTCTCCCATCTCTCGTTCATATCTTGAAAATTCATCCTGTGCACGAGATTAATTGTCATCTTCAGCTTGTTCAAATCATCCACATCTCTCAACATGATCCGTGGACTTGGCTGCCAGTGGTCATCATTGTTTTCAACATACCTAAAACCAAATCATAGCACATTATGAGTTTTTATGATAAAAATTGAACAACACATACGAGAAAATATTTACCTAGTGATCTTTTTCTTGAACGCCTCAATCTTTTCCTCAGGAGTTGAAACATGAACACAGAAATCAACATTCTCTTCCATGTGTGGGCTGCGGTTGAAATTGTAGATCGGTCTTGTAGCAAGAACACTATTCGGAAAACAAACCTTCAGATTATCAGACTTCAGAAGAGTGGTTGTGAGAAGGTTCATTCGATCAACAATAAACTGCATATAAAAAGATCGTTAGTACATTTTTAAATATGCATGTGAAAATTTATAAATAAGACTATATATATTACTTGAATTCCATCTATCTCTACGCGATCGCCCACGTCGAGGGGGTGCATCACGAACAAAAAAATGATGGCTTCAAACACGGTTTTGCATGTATTTCCGAACATGAATGCCGCTAAAATGATCTGAGAGCCCACAAAGACGAGAAAGTTTCTTGTTGCGACTTTGAGGATCAACAAGGAAACGATCAGAATCAAATTACCGACAACTATGCTTAACACCTTCTGCAAAGTCTTTACAGCCGTCTTCGTGTCATCTAGTGACAGTGCTAGAGCTTTTCGCTCTTGGAATGCAGTGATCTAGTTACAAAACAATTCAAATGAACAAAAAAATTTCAAAAAAAGATGCAGCATACAAACATGTTAATGATATTAGGGATTTTACTTTAATGAATATCACCTTGTATTTTTTTTTTTAATGAAATGATGCAACAGGCAAACATGTTACACTATTAGTCTACTGTACTATCACTTTGTATTTTTTACAGCTTTTTATCCCCTTTGATTTGATTACAAGGATGTTTGGACCGTGAGAAGAAGGTGAAGTCATGAGAAAATGTGTAAATAAATTGTCGTTTAATCTCTCTTTTCCCTAAATTATACAAAATAAGAACGGGATAATATGTAAATATATGTGACTATAAGGTCATAAGAAAAAAAATACATTAGAAATTAAATATAACAAGTCCTTCTTTATTTAGCATCATTATTTTTGTCAAATCAACTCAATAATCTAATTAAGACCATATAAATATTAAACGCAAAAAAAGTTATAAACCTAATCTATAATGATATATCACCAAATTAACTCGAAAATCTAACTAATCAAGTTTGATATACACAATTATCAAGCAATAAGATTGTCAAATACTAAATTCGTGCATATTCAGTACTAAAATACTAGCTAACAGAAAAAAGATGATAGGAATAAAATTTTTTACCACCCATCTTTTGAATGCTCGTTCACTGATTCCCTTTTCCAGATTAGCTCCATTCTTTTCAAATTGATGTAAAATTCTTTTAGCACCTTCCTCCGGCATGAATTGTAGTAGGTCCTCCAAGAAAATATATCTACCAATCATAAAAAATAATGTCGTTATACGATTGTAATATAAATCATATATATTGAGATAGAAAACTAAAATTAAGATACTTACTCAGCTTCCGGCTTAGCTACATTAAGGAAAACTTCTTCAGCAAATGATTTGACATCATGCTCACTCGAGATACTGAAATCAGCTCTAACTCTCGTCGAGAACAATTTTTTTCTCACTAATCTTATTAGTTGCTTCATATTCCACGAGGAAATGCTCTTCTGAGTCAATTGATCCAAAACGTCGAGGGATACATCAAGCTCGAGTGTCGTTCCTTTGACCAGTGAAAGTGTCTCGATTGCATTTTGGATGATCAGTGTTTCTTTCACGCGATCGAAAAATACGCTCACGTGAAACGACGACACTAAAATCATGACTCCAACACTCTTAACTAACCAAACAAATGTCCCAACTACGAGACACACCCAAATCCTAGATAGATAAGACAAAATTCTTGTAATCTGATTTTCCCTATCACTCTTACTGAAAATAAAAATCCATGTAACTATAACTAAAAGAGACCACACACAATTTGTAATAGGGTTTCTCATCCTATATATGTAATAGGATATCCTATTTTGTCCAATCTTTTTTTTTTCAATAACCAATAATGCAAATGAAATAAGCATCTTCCCCATTAGTCTCCCCAAAATCAAAACCAGAATCTGTAACTCCCACCTCCAAATACTTAAACCAGCAAATTTTCTTTTTTCCAATATTTTTAACCTCAAAGAGCTAATCAGGACACTAACAAGTAAAATCAAACCCATTAACTGCATTGCCGAAATTACAGTGCACTCCATCATTTTTTTATAAAAATTTGGCAACACATTTAAAGTAGCAGGAATATCAACCACCTGCAAAAAAAATTAATTAATCAAAAACTTTTGTCAGCAATAATTCAAAATAAATGACAAACTGTGTAAGATTCAAGATAAATAGGCTCGCTGCAAATCTAAAACAGAAACAAGCAAAATATTTCATCAAGCATAAAGCAATGTAATATACTTTTGTTGGGCTTTTCCTCTCTGCAGAAGTTTCAGCAAGCTGGGCAACATCTGTGTTAGATGAGATTAAAGGTCAGAAATCTAATATAATTCTAACACACTGAAACTCTAGATTTAGAACATAGATACCTCCATATTGGTCTTTTCTTTCCGATGGCGAAGAAAGCATGCTCGAGCTACCTCCAATCGTCCCGGAAGTAATTTGCACCCCTTCGTCTCTTGCAGGAACAATGTCATCAATTGATACTAGCACATCTTTCCCTTTGTCTCTAGGAGGGGGAGTGGCAGAACTCTCTTCGTGGGGTGGAGCAGCAGCCGTGACTTCTTTAGGAGCTGCAGAGGAGCTTCCTTTAGACAATGCACCACCGGTAGGAGGTGAAGGGGAGCTGTGGCCGGCATGTTCAGGTGGATTAGAGGAGGCCATTTTGTAAATTCGGCGCCTGGTTTTACTGTGTAGGAGCATGTCAAGTGAGAAAAATATTAACACATAGAAAAAAAAGTTTTAACTTATAAAGCAGAAAGAGGAAGCAGCAAAGTCCTTACAATTAAACTTACAATGTGCACAAGTATACATTAAACAGCTTAAAATAAATTAAAAAATTAAACTTACATTCTGTATATTGCATTGAAAAACATGTCATTTAGCAATAATTAGAGGCAGATTAAGGCCACAATGATTTTGATTCAACATGAAATTCAGGAAAGATTGTATACATCAAGCAAGCAACGTTTCATTAACATCGTTTGTTAAATTACAGACACGGTTGATAAAGAAACGAAACTAGGCAAATGAAAATGAAAAAAAATTCGAGGCTCGTGAAGAAAATGAAGCATGCTTGTAATACTCCATCGTTTTTAAATAAGAGTAACATTTTGGTGCATCAATTGCACAACTAATATTGTTCAATGAAAACAACTAATTTTGTTAAGTGAAAACAACTAATACCTTTTAGTAAAACAATTAATATCAATCCAACTTGTGTACAGAAAGTATTTGTCTTTTTATAAAAGTTGCAACATAGCTCGAAATCTTGGGTCAGGTTGACAAGATTGTCAATCATAGATCACGAGTCTGACCCGTGTCAAAATTTGGGCTTTCTCGATCATATTACATTCGTTATGCAAGGACAAAACATACGGCAGATGCCATCTGTCATAAAAACACATGCGATATTTCAAATCCAAATACTCATTACTATCCTAGTTATAAAAGTAATATAATTATACACATAACATCACGAAGACAACAAACAACTATTACAATTTTCAATAAGGCAATCGTTATTGAAGCAGTTTACCTAGTTTTGTGTCAACTAGAGCTATTGGCACCCCCGGAGCAAAATGCTGAAGTTCAGGGATCCACTGCCAAACAAAAGCCATGTGAAATCTTAATCAGGTGCATAATTTAGAATCAGCAAAGAGTTCATATGAATCGAATCACATTTTCAGCAATTTTTACCTTTTTTAAGAATGTTTTCGTAGCTTGCACGACTGACTAACGAAAATGCTCAAGTCGAACATGTCCCCTCCTCTGTAGCTCAAGGGCCTTAAACTATTGTCCTGACCTGTTAGTATGATCATAATTCAGAAAAAATGAATTACTAATTCCTCAAATTTATGAAATGTTGTTTCTTCCTGAAACAAATTGTGATTTAATTGAATAGTTGCAAAAGCTTAACCGCTGTGTCCTAAGTTGACTGTGGTTCCTTCAACAACCACATTTGCACTGAAGTTATCAAACACAGTTGGAATATAGTCCTAATTCCCATCAAAAAACCAAAATAAGTATTTTAGAAAATAAAAAATTGGAAAACAAGTGAAATCAAGGTTAAAAAATAAAACCCAAATAACAAATTTCAAGAAAGATGCCCTTTCTGCATGCACAATAAAGGGCATAAAAAACATGAAAAAAGAAGAAGCTGCAATCAAAGAACTCCCACATCCAATAACACAGAATTAGAATGATAAAACAGCATGGGTCCCACCAAATCTCAGAACAATTAGCATCTAAACCAACAATTGTGCTTCCCATCTCAAGATCAAGCCTCAATTTCAAGCAAAAGCAGAGAACTAACAGTGGTGAATTTGTTACTGGCGTAGTAAATGAGTATACAAGTCTTGCAAATGGTCACACACTTGATGAATCTTGAAACGCTTGAAGCCATTGCAGGATCACACCACCATTAATTCAAGAAAATCACTCAATTGCTAAAAAATAGTCAACACTGATAACCTAGAGAATTATCGGAGAAAGTTCACACATTTTAAGGCAGTGGTGAAACCAGGCTACTTTTTAAGGGCTTGGGTAGAGCTGTTAAAATGCTTAGCTCGACTCGATGTATTAAACGAGCCGAGCTCATAAAATACTTGTTTGCTTAACGAGTTAGGCTCGATTCGACTCGGTTAGCTCACGAGCTGCTCGGTAGTTCGAAGGGTACCAACTTAAAAACAAAATCTTTTTTATAGGGGCAGTCTGTTGAAACTTTAATCTTTTTTGAGCCTGGAAATTGAGTTTTGAGCGTGTTTTAGCCTTTCTTTTTCCACATAAATTTACAATGCGCACAAGTATACATTAAACAAGAGGAAGCAGCAAGTATACATTATACAATTTATAAAAAATTAAACTTACAATGCGCAGTGGTTGAAGAGGGCTGTGTTTCAGAGAAGAGGTGGTGAAGTAGGGTGGCGGCGAGATTTTTCCGGCGAACTTTTTCCGGTGGTGTGGGAAGAAGTTTTTAACTTTGACTACTCATTACTAATGCAGGAAGGAAGAAGGAATGTTTTGAGACTGAAAAGTGAGCTCTTCCCCAGTTCCCCTGTTCTGTTGCTTCTGCAAATTCAAGTGAGCTCTTCCCCTGTTCTGTTGCTTCTGCAAATTCAGGTGTTAGGGACAGATTTTGGGGCCCACATGGTAGTTGTTGATGATCTTTTGTTTTGTTTAAGGTTATATGTTATCTATCTTAATGCATATGTTATGGAAACATTTAATCATTTTATTTATTTTTTGCACCCTAACACAATAAATATGCTAAGAAAAAAATATTTCTTCAAAAATCAACAATAGTTTTGAAGTTGAAGTAGAAAAATGTATTTGGAGTTAATTATAATAAGTAATGAGTCGTTGTCGCTTTTTCAATTTTCTATTCATAATTGATTCTTCTTTTAATTAATTATTTTAAAATTGTGATTCAGTTATATTATTGTTATGTTTTCCCAATTAACCTTGTTTAATTTTTTTTTTTTTTCAATTTGTGGATGGAGGTAGTTTTTTTTTTTTTTTGAAAATGCAAAATTAAATGAGACTTAAGTAGTACCATTAAATATGATATGAATAAGTAGGCTTGTTGATAGGAAAGATATCAAATATGGCCTATACTAGCTGAAGGTGTAGATCCATGTATATTAGGCTATCACATCACTATGCACAACTTTTTTTAATTTATTAAATATTAATTTAGTCATGTGTAACAGATGTATTGTGTTAATTAAATATATACAAATATTTTAAATTTATTTATAAATATAGTGATCTATATATATATTTTTGAATAGTCACTTTAATGAATAGAGTGAACTCAACCAAACCCCGATGATTTACTAAGTAAATCAAAATTTTCCTTTTTCCAAAAATAAATTAACGGTTTTTTCTATTTTTTATTATCCTTTTCATAGTATAATTTTAATATTTTAAAAAGTAAAAATAAGAAATAAATAAATCGCAAATTCACTCTCCCAAAATAAGAGAATTTATTTATTTTAATAAAACAAAAGTTATACTTTTATCCTATTTTTTAAACTAGGAGGAAATTTAGCGTAATATGGATTTCTTAAACCACATAATATACGCCTAATCAAGATAATTAAAATTCAGAGTAAATATTTTGAATGTTTTGGCTTCAAATCGATGAATGGGCAAAAAGATAGAGACATATATGACTGCAAAATAAAGAAAATAGGCCATGAATAGTAAAATCTCAACTGCTTACTTGCTTTCTCCCTCTACTTAGAGACGAACCACACATGAATGTGCAGAGAGTCTACACCTTCAGCTAGTGATAGTATAGGCCATATTTTATTTCTTATTCAGCCTTCTTATTCGGCAACTCCTTCTCACATTTATCTTTTTTTTTTTTTAGGTTTTATTGGAATTGATGAATTTAAAAATGAATAATTTTTTTTAAATAATTACATTTAAAAAAACATATATTTTAAATATTACTACCTCCGTTTTCTTCAAAAAGATCCAGGCACGCGGATTAAGAAAAAAGTAGAGTATGTGAGTGAAGTTAAATAATAAAATATAAAAAGTGCACTTTATTGACTTTTGTGAGTATAAATTATTTCTTTTTTAAGGTATTAAGAAAGAGTTGGGACGTCCCAAAATGGAAAAACAGGAAGAAAGAGTTAGGACGGAGGGAGTATGAATTATAAAGAGACGATAGAGAATAAATTAAAAAATAAAAGAGAGATAGAGAAGGAAAGGATTAGAGAGGAAATTTTTTAAATGATAGTATGATTTTGATGATGATTTAGAATTATTTTATTCAACAGAGTAGTTACTTGTGTGTGAAATCCATTCATTTTCAAATTCATACATCCAAATAAAGTCTTAGATATTTCAATTCTTTTTTACATTATAGAAAAGAAAAACTCACACTTATAATAATTAATAAAGAGTAGGTATTGTGTGAAAATATATAATTCGTGACAAACTTATCATTAAATTATTTTAAAGTATCAAATATTTGGTCAAGTTTATCAAAATATTTAATAGGTGTGTCAAAAGTTGAGGTCAATAAAATCTATAACAATCATAACATAATATCATTGACCCCAATTTTTAAAACTTTAAAATTGGTTCATGATGAGCTTATCATAAACTATTTTCATACAAAACTTTGCCACATTTTTTTTAATTTATTATTTAATTTCACACTCATATACTTTATTTTTATTAAGTTAGGACAGAAATACCACTATATAAATACTTCATCCGTCCCAATACTACTTTTATAGTTATTTTGTGCACGCGAAAAAAAATAAGTGTAAAGTTAATAATAAACTGAGAAAAAAATGTAATTTATTGATTTTATAAGTGTAAAAAAAAATTTTAAGTGTAAGAAAATAGAGTTGAGACGTTCAAATAAGATAAGCGTGAAAATAAAATATATATAGGGAAAATTGCACGGTAGTCTACTTCTTTTAGAAAATCTGCAGTCTAGTCCTCTAATAAACAGACACTACAACCAGGTCTAAATATCATCTAATTACGGATAAATCATATTAATTAATACAAATGAAGTGGGTTACACTGGGTATTGAATTATTAATCTTCAATATGGGTTCCCTACTTCGAGAGGGCGGAGACGGCCATTAACCGCTGGTCATCCGAGCATCGGTGAGGATTTTGCAGGCCTCATTAAATGCCCATTTTCAAAATTCAAATTAAAGCACTGCCGGCTGCCAAAGATTATCAACGGACAGTTTAAAATTGGGGTACTCAATTTCAGATTCCAATATTTGTCAATTCACAATTTTGTATAGAGATATCGGTGGAATTTTGTGTGGCAACGCAAATGGGTGTTCGTTGCCTGCTGTCAATCTCGCTCGACGGCGAGACTCGGCTACTCAGCGTGGAGGAGGGAGTGAAATTTGCCGAGTTTGAGGCGAAGGTTAGAGGCATGTGGAATACTCTGATCGCGGAACAAATTACGTTTAGGTACTCCGTCTTTACAATTACAAATTGTGTTTTGGCATCGTTTATGCAGTTTTCTGATAAAGGCTTGATTTCTTGTTCAATCACACCTTTTCTTTCTAATGAGTTGTATCAACAGTCTTATATATGTGGATATATCGAGGTGGGGTTTTGAAATTCTTGATTTATGCTTGAACTTTTTCGAATGTCAATTGTTTAGTGCAAGTTTCTTGATAAATGTAGAATTTTTCCTTCTACTATAGATGTTGGTACTTTGTGATGGTTTCGGGTGAATAAATGAGGAACTGAAGTAGCATGGAAGTAGACATTGTGTTAATTCTCAGTTTATTTGATTCGGGCCCTTCTGGATTTGAGGGTTTATTTTCACTATGTAGTTTCCTAATGAAAGAATGTAGCAGAACATGGTTCTTTTTCCTCTGGATATTGAATATAGCATAGAACGATATGCTTAATCATGTCCACCACCCCAAACCCCCCCCCCGAAACAACCAATTCTTATCAATTTCCAACTTTAATAATGAATGAGGGCATTTAGGAAAAAACTTATTGTTTGGGTTGCTAAATTTATCATGTGTGCTATTTGGGTTATAGGTTCTGTATGTTCAACTCGAATGGATTGATGCTTAGGCTGATTCGTATCGGAACGAATATAGAATAACTTAATATTTTTGGATTGCTGATCATGGGTGGGGATTTTATTAGCTCTGTAAGTTCGAATTGAATAAATGATGGATAGGTTGATCTGAAGTCTGTGTATATATTATTTTTTAACCAAGAAGTATGCTTTTGTCTGTTTCTTTGGTCCTATTTTGTTGTCGAGAGATCAGTGATATGTTTAGCAGTGGCAGCAGGACTGAGTTGAATCCGATATTATTTCCATGTAAATTCAAATTAAATTTTTGCATGCCAGATATACTAGTATGTGATGTAGTGCACTAATTTGTTATTGTAGGAAACATCAGTATGTAGTGCAATCATTTGGATAAGATAAGATATTTTCACTGGTTAATTCAACAATGGGTAACATGTCGTAGGGTAAAATGAAAATTTGTCGTCGAATAAATTACATCACATGACAATGGATGTCTAGTGCACTAATACACGTTACTGTCAGCTGTACCGATTGTCTTATTATGCAAATATAACATCAGTCTTATACGCAGTTATGGAAACAAGTTGGGGTCAAGGAAAGGGCAGGCGTGGCAAGCACAAAGGATACCTTCGCCCACATATTGTGAAGTGCAAACTCTCCATTAGACTCAAAAACCAAACACATCTCTATATGTCTCTGTTTTGGAATTTCTAGATGGTTGTGCTTTGTATATAAACTCGTTTTTATGTGTATGTTTGCCATCCAGTGGATTCATCCGAGGTCCTGGCGACAATCCAAAGCCAGTAGCATTTTCGTTTCACGACAAATTTAAGCAAGGACCATTGCTTTATGTGGTTTGTCATTTCTCTACTTTGCTCTACCTTCAATCTCTTTTTAATCGATGTACAAGGCCAAGGGTATTGGTTTCATTCTAGATGCTTGGGTGATTATGTATATTCTTACTATCTATGAGACACACTTGGTATATTCTACAAGTTTTCTATCAAATTTGATGTGATTTTGAATTCAAATAATTGAGATGTTTCTGTTCCAGCAGAATATATCCACATTACCTTGATTCCACCATACTTCAGCATCCCGACTAACTACTTCTTCTGCAGTGTTGGAGCAGCGGATTTTGCTGCACCTACCCACTATTATTTCGTTCCAGTGTTCAATCATAGTTGAGGTATGTTTCATGTAAATATATGATGCCAAAATCCCTATCGTGTGAAGAAAATTGTAGTTTTTCTTATTGCTGAGTGGAAAGAGAGGTTCTATTCACTGATCAGTTCCCTTTTTTTTTCATTCTGTATAAATGAACTGGAGAAATCAAAAAATGTAAATGAGCGGAGCAACATCGCCATGTCTGAGGGAAAACAACGATTACTCACAACGAGTCTGAGACGATTTCTGAAGTTAGGCCCCATTTTCAGATTATCCAAGAGATTTTTCTCTAGAAATGCAGTTGAAAATTATTGTCAACAACTATAAGCAAAATATTGTGAAGGCGCTCTATAACTTGTCCATCAAATTAACTCATTTATGTGCTTTAGTACAATCTGGTTCTTCTGCGTTTTAGGTGCTTTCTATCTAATTTTATCTGCACTTTATTTTTATTGATTGATTGTATTATTTCTTTTATCAAAGTATGCCTTTGATCATCTACATTTACATTTTCCAAATTATTTGAGATGATGCCCATTATACAAACTTACGTGTTATATAATCAAGAAAACAAAATTATAATTCGTGTGAAAAGATATAATGTTACATGTCACTTTACATAACTATAGTATAACAGACTAAACGTGGAAATTAAATAAAGTTAGTTATACTATCTGTATTAGATTAAATTATGTGCTGGAAATAGGAAGAAAGTTGAGCATTCCTTGTTTGTGGAAGTTCTTGGGGGTCTTTTACCCCCTTGTCCCTATGTAATTCTATTATTTACTGTTTGTCTAGGCACATACTTGTGTGTGTTACAAGATTGAGTGAATAGATGAATCGTTTCTTGAAATAAATATAAATCAAAATCTCATTGTTTATATTACAACATTGCAAAACCATCTGCTTATGAAATGTTTAACATTTGATGCTCAAATTTCATGCTGGATGAAAACCAAGTAGTTTTTGTGTAAATCCATTAGAGTAGGATTGCAATCCAATCAGCATTTGGTGATGACCTCTTCTTTAGTTGGCACCACAGTCAATTCTTGGTATGAATGGTTGCTCATGTGACTAGTTCTACAGCTTCCGGTGATCCTCCCATATTAACGTTGAACTTCTGCAATAACATTGCCAGAGCAATAGTCGACTCCATGAGGGCGAACTGGTCACCGACACATTTTCTTGGCCCTCCTCCAAAAGGCAAGAAGGCAAAATCTGCGATGATCTGATCACACCGAACGATAAACATATTACAGGATGCTCGTACAATTGGTGTTTAACTCAAAACAAGGCAAATACTTATATTTACCCATTGCATTTTCAAATGGTATTAATTACTACTCCTAAGTCATAAAGCAAAGGTGCCACACCTTACCTGGATTTGTCAAACATATCTGGTTTTGTAAACCTATTTTAAAAGAACAGACTAAGTATTAACTTCTAGTTTAATTACCTCGTTTGGGTACAATGCACCTAGGCTACGAGACGGATCAAAACCAGCTCAGCCTTCAATTTGGCTCGATTTTTACACTTTAAACCTCTCTTGCTCAAACTCGTCTCGGTTGTCCCAGAAGTACGGGGAAAAAAATAATATTGAAATTCATTAGTTTTGATCACTTCTAAAGAGCAAATACATTTTATTCTTAGTTCTATATGAGGGCGCTTAAACGATGGACAAGCAGAAGTACACTCATCATATAGAATTACATCAAACTAGATTTATGCTATTCTTGTCACTTTGCTGCATATAGTCTCTTACCTCTCTGGTTTCTTTAGCATTTTTAATGAGCTCATCAAGACAGTCGTTTATGACTTTAAGATCCTTCTGGAACTTCAGTTGCCGATGAACAAGCCATTTTGCCAATGGGATTTTCCAGTAAAGTACGCAAAAAGTTGAACGGTGCTCAGCTTCAAAAAGAGTACCATATACAGCCTAAGAATGAAGCATATTAAATCAGTAGGCTAAAAGAATTATATTGTTCCCGAAATTTAAAAGAATACTATCCAAGATACCTTAATCACTGGAGATTCCTTTGTAACAGAACCAAAGTCATAATTAAAGACACCCAAGTCCAATAATATCCAGCGCCAAACTAGAAAATTCAGCTTCAAGATCCAACTCTATATTTTGCTCTCCTCTTGAAGCTTCTAACTCTAAAGGCTTATCAATTTTTGACGTCATTCGTTCCGAGCAGTCAGTGAACACTCTGGTCATAGCTTCCAAGTAAAATGAATGGAAACCAGGAGCAATAACTGCAATAAACATATAGTAAATTTGAACAACAGTTCAGAAAATGGACTGCTGTAATTCCATACTGTTGAAAATATAATTTTTTGGTGAATTGGTCAATGAAGGCTGTAATTAATAAAAGTGTTACAAGAACTCTTTATGAATTAGCTAATGCACAGTACAACACTATTAAGAGGTTAATACATAATACGAAAAGAATTATGCAGACGGTAATAACCAATAAGCTACCTCAACTCCTCTGCTTCCAGGTGTCAAGGTCAGCAGGTATGAGTCTTTTTCCCATGTAGAAACTAAATGAATGATTTTCATTGCAACAACTTTGTTGTCTTTCCTCATGGTATAATGCGAGTGCACTGACCCTAATCAAGAAAACAAAATTATTTGGCCGTATGAAAAGATATCGTTGCATGTCACTTTTGCATAACTATAGTATAATAGACTTACTGTGTGAATTACATAAAGTTAGTTATACTATCTATGTAGTCATATGAATGCACACACCATATGAATCATTTCAACACAAACGATCTTCTCCTATTTTCATACTGACGCACACACCATATGAATGCAAATGGAGAGTATATTTTGTTGCCTTTCCACAGGGGATAAAATTGTTGTTGCACTGACCCTAATCAAGAAAACGAAATTATAATTCGTGTGAAAAGATATTGTTGCATGTCACTTTGCATAACTATAGGATAATAGACTAAATGTGGAAATTAAATAAAGTTAGTTATACTATCTGTATAGCCATTATACCAGTGAAGTAACAATCGATTCAGCCTATCACAATGCATGTAATGCCTTAACATTTATATAATAAAGTAGGATTCAGATGCTGCGTAACATCACAGAAAAACCATGCATTCTTATTAATGCAGTAATCCCAACAAATGTGCTTCTAATACATACAACAAAATATGCTTGTATTTGATCTGTATGGACTGATTTAAGAACTAATATGTGGGCCTACATAAATTGGGGATAACTTTATCTTTGACAAGTTTTTGGCTCTAGTACAACACAAATCCTTGACATGCTGTATAGCACTTACAACAATAGCTTACACACTCTCACAACTATCACATGCATCCTCCAAAGGGGGACTCGAGCTCAAATTCTGACATGGTTTTACAGGCCAAAATTTTAGATGCAAGGTCCTGATCAGAAGTCCATCCGAGAGGAAGGTTCAATAATAGAGATCTTTCCACTTATTAAGACAACTAATTAACATGTGTGTCAATTAGAGTTAGCAGAAATTCTAATAAAAAATTAGCCAAATTATAAACATATTCTTAGGCTTCCTAATTTCCTATAATCTATATGAAGAATCACAAGTATATATAAGAGGCACTGGAACTCCAAAAACAAAAAATAGAATGAAAGTCACAACGCATAGATAACTTAAACATAAACCACCTTTTCTCCAGAAATGTCTTCGAATTGGATACATTTTTTCCCATGGCTGAAGCTTTCCAGGAGAAGTATGAACCTGAAGGATCCATCTATAGAGAATAAAACTAAGATCTTAAGAAATCATTTCAATTGGTCAAGGATCATGGGTAAGAAAATAATCAAAACATCGCAGTTCTAGGGCACCCACATAAAAAAACACAGATTCTTGCCCTGCAAAAAAGCTACGCAAATCGATAAAAGAAAATCAAAAAACCCATGGAGCAAATCGATGAAAGAAAATTTCAGTATATAGGGTAAATTACAAACGCACCTTACCCTTGCAATGCCGATCTCTCTCGTGTCTTTCCGTTTTCCGGACGAAAAGGTTGAAATGAGTATACAGAGGTTTATATTTTATCGTCTACACAGTGGATTCAGGCTTTTCATGGGGCACGGTTTTTCATTCTCTCGTAGAATAGGATAGTCTCAGTGTAGCCGTCGCCTTTTTCCCTTGCTTTGTTACTTGGTATTAGACTTGCGTGTAATTGGAAAAAGTTTTTATGCCCCACCTTTAAGTTGGGCCATTGCTTTAGCCCACTCTGTGTTTGCCTATATATATATATATATATATATATATATATATATATATTATTCATATATTTATAAAGAATAAGAATATAATTAATGCATCAGCCCTGTCTCTTTCGATTAGAGAAGGCTCTGCAGGTGCCATCAAGGGTGAAAATCAAAAGTACATCATTTGTCATGGTTTGATAATTTTCTCTCTCATACTAATGGTGTATTAAGTTCTCTCTCCTCGTATACACACATGCAAAGTATCTCTACGTATATATCATCTGAAAAATGTTGTATAAGGCTCAAAATTATTGATTCCTTAATCCACTAAATATACTATTTATACAAATTTTAAATAAATAAATAAAATAAAAATATTATAAATATATTATAAAATTTATTTATAAATAAAATATTTTTTTCATCTCGATTTTTTTTTTATAAATTATTTGTACATGTATATTTAAAAAAAATGAGTGTGAAGTATCACACTATTTGAATTCAATTTATAATTAACTCGATTATCTTAAAATAAGTTTGAATTTCAATACAACTTCAAATATCACTCAACTTCGTTTTTTTTTTTTTCAACAAAATGAAACTACTCTAACTTTAAAAAGAAAAATCTTGTAACGTAATGTTTCTTTTTTTTTTTTTGTAACATAATGTTAGAAGATTTTTATATATGCGTGTTATGTGGTGAGGGCGGGAATTTCTATTCCAGTGAAACATTCCAAAACTTTACGTAAACTTCTCTTGGGGATAAAAGCAATGGAATAATGACCAGTTGTACATAATGATGATGGGAGTGATATTCTTTTATATATTGCATATACATATATATATTGAATAAAATAATATGTTAAATAATTCCCCCGTCCACGAAAAATACGTTCAGATATTTGCACGTGGTTTAATGTAATATGTCGGAAGGTATTACTGGATATTGTGACGTCCGATACGAATAAAGAGAATGTCTTTGGAAAGGTACATATGACATACTCCCAAATATATTCTCTTTTTTTATATCGGACCTCACAATATCCCGTAATATCTTCCGATATATTGTATTAAATCACGTGTAAATATCTAAACATATTTTTCGTGGACGGAGATAGTATATACGAACAATATATATATATACCGGGATAAATTCATTCGAATGAGAAATACTCCAGCTTATTATTTTCTTGTGTTTTTATAGTAATTTTTATTTTTACAGATTAAAATAATTTTATTTTTTCTTTTTGTTTCCTTTGATTATTTTATGTCTTTTTTTTTTTTTTGGTTTGGCTCTAAAATCCACGAATCCTACTCCTGAGTTTTTTTTTTTTTAATTTTTTACTAGTTTAATTTCTAAAAATGTATATGATATGCTCTCTCCCCTACCAAAAAATAATTTTATGAATTAGTATTGTATGATACCATCTCACTACATGAGATATTAATTGGGCATAATTTATTATCGCATTGGTAAGAAGTATGTGTTAATTTATATAATCTCATGTCATGAGACGGACTAACATAAGTTTTTGCTTAATTTATTACTTTTTATAATATATATAAAAAATATATTTTATTAACTTTTATGAATGTCAGTTGTATTGAATATCATGCAGCATGTGCATGAACATGCATGCATTTGATTA
>JAPKLY010000529.1:44353-59552 GCA_026898435.1 Prunella vulgaris
CATGTACTCAGTCAAACAATTTGAATGAAAAATACAAATTTTAAACAAGTTGTTTCTCTTTTTGGGGTGTGAAAAAAAAAAATTGGGACGTCCATATAAGAAAAATGTGAAAATTATCTTGGGACATGAGGATCAATTAATTGTGAAAGTGATAATAATTAAAGTTGATGGTTTTCATAAAAGGAAAGTGCCATAAAAATATGGACGGACTAAAAAAAATACATAAATTTAGTGGATGGAAGAAGTATTTTTTATTTTGAAAGAACTCAAATAAAAAAAATTAAACTATTAATTCTTATTTCATGAGGTCTTTGATAATGAAAGTACTCGAATTTTTCTGAGTTAGCTTAATATTTTTATTAAAATAGGATGAATTAATCAATTTCAATAATATTAAGATTAAATTTAAAAAAATTGTATCTAATGAATTGTTCAAAAAGAATCGTATGAAATAAAATTTTTATACTTTTAGGACCTTTTAAAATAAAAAAATATAGACCAGGGACCGATCGAAATAAAATTAATAATTTGAGGAGTTTTTAAAATAAAAAATACTCTAAGAGTCTTTCGAAATAAAATTTGATTAGTTTAGAAGTCGTGTAAAATTAATCGATTGTGAGAAATAACCCATAAGTACAGTAGTTACCTTTTTTAAATAAAAATAATAAAATTAGATTTAGAGTGATTGATAATAATTTATTACAGTTTATTTTTATACCCTCTATGTCCCAAGGTAATTTGCATAATTTTTAATTTGGAAATCTTACATCAATTTACATATTACTAAAAAAATACTCCCTCTGTTCTCAATAAATAGACTATATTTTTTACATGTAGTTTAATGCAAGATGTCGGAGGGTATTATGGGGTATTGTGAGGTCCGTTTACGAATTTTAAAATTGTATATGAAAATATTATATGCAAATTTTTCATACACAATTTTTAAATTCGTGAACAAATCTCACAATACTCCATAATACCCTCCGATATATTATATTAAATCACGTACAAAAAAGATAGTCCAATTTTTACGGACGAATGGAATATAATTTGCATATGTATCCTCACAAAATTAGAAAAAGCAAAATAAGAAAGCAACTCAATCTCCTTGAGAAAGATTTGCTTGGTAGGCGCTGCATAGTGCATACTCACTCGAATGATGCTCTGAACACTTCTGTGTGCAGTAAATTAATCATATTCAACCAGATCATTTTCTCGTTATTTATGAATTATAAAAGGACAAACTTTGTATAGTTAATATTGTTATAGCTTAACCCAAATCAAAGATTTTTCTTAACCACAGATTTTTCTTAACCACATTTTTGATACATTAATTAAAGTAAATAAAATAATTACATGATAAATTTAGGCAAAATTTATATGAGACCGTCTCATTATATAAGAATATACAAATTAAGGCAAATTTTTGTATGAAAATAGTTTATGATAAGCTTATCATGAACCAGTTTTAAAATATCAAACATTTAACCAAGTGTATCAAAAATTGGAGTCAATGATATTATATGATAATTGTTATAGACTTTATTGAACACAATTTTTGATACACCTGATGAATATTTTGATGCACTTGACTAAATATTTGATATTTTAAAACAAGGCTAACTTACATATTTGTTCAAAAAAGTAACTATATTTACAAATTGATTCACAATTTTTGCACATAAGTACAACTTTTTCCTACACAGAAACATATTTTTTTCTGCACAGAAACCTATTTGTAATTTGTATCAATTTTGTGAACCATTTTGTAATTTTCCCTTAAAAAAATTTCATGATAATCTTATCATGAACAATTTTCACACAATGCCTACTCATACATTAATGTATACTCCTTATCAATGTGATAATAATTTACTCATATCTCCTTTAGTTGTTACATGTCATCAGACAACTCATATAATTAATTCCTAAATTTATTATGAATCATGATTAAACAAAAATTTGTCTTACCTAATTTAATTGTATTTAAAATAATTCCAAATTCGTATTTTATATATATATACATAAATTAATTATACGTATTTAACCAATTTATTTTTTCAATTATTTATAAATTATATTCCCTTCATCCCACTATAAATTTATCACTTTTCCTTTTTTAGATGTTTCACAATAAATTTCTTATTCCATAAAAGACAACAACAATATTTCATACATTAATAAACAAATACCCTTTTAAACAACTACCTTTTATTTTTTCACAACTTTTTATTATTTTATACAAAATCAACATGTGACCCACCATATATAATAATAAATAAATAAACTTTCTTAAAAAAGAAGAAAAAAAAAGAAGAAGAAACTTGAAGAGAGACTGAGTGGAAGGTACAGTTAATATTATTATAACTTACCCTATTAAAATAAACCGATAAGAAGTCCACATATGCCTAAGTCTTCCCTGGACTATATACTATATTATTTAATCGTATTGGTTATATATATAACCTTAATTCTCAGTTACCACACACAAGCTTCATACATATTTTTTTTCTCTCCCAAAAGTACTTCATTACACACAATCTTCACACATACATATATTTTTTCCTCTCAAAAGTGATCCAACATGGCTATGCATGGTCATGTGGTATCCGTATTTCTCTTTTTCTTCATCTTGATTAATCCTCTGCATGCATGTTTTTTGGACTCAAAAAGACATGTTCATATATATAGTAAACTTCCTATAGATTCAATTAGTGTCTAGGCAAAATTCTTGCATTCATGGATGTGGATTATTTAGTCCTCGATTTTCAGACAAAATTCTTGCATTCATCCCTGACCTTGTAGAAAGAATAGCATACCAATTGGTAAAAAAGTAAATCCATTGCCAATTGGCATCTATTTAACTGGCTACCTTCAGTAGCTCTTCCCATGTGGTAAGTTTTTCTCTAGGTTTGTTCTTCAACTCTCCTCGTTTTCTTTCTTCGAGGTCAATTTTTTCCCAGGCATCAAAGGGTACAACTCTGGTATTCCTACTGTCTAGTAACTGAAGGAGTCCTTCTCTCCCGGGCTTTGACGAGTTGGATGCTAATACTCCTTTGTTAATGTCCTCCGAGATGCATGCAAGCTGCAAATAGATTTCGAGTGGTCAAACATGAAAGTAGAAACAAATTGAAGGCAACACAAGCTATAAAATGCATACTTTTAACAGGCCATACATGGAAATATGCCTATTCATTAATATTAAACTTTGGTCTTCAAGTATTATCATAAATTGTCAACTGTTCAATCTTGGTTCCAGAAATAGGTGGCTTTTTCGATTTAGTCCCAATATTACATCATCAGTCAAACTGTAGCCCCAAATATCACCAGAAACTAAAAATGGTGTTGTTATATGCCCACATGAATGTCATATAAGGACTTAACTTGGAGTCAAAATTGGAGGACATAAAGTAATGGGGCCAAATTAGGAACCAAAATTGAATGGTAAACAGTTTAAAATATTCAACTCGAACCAATTAAGTACGAGAAAAAATCTTGACGCAAATTGAAGTATAAAAACAATATTTACAAAGGGAAGTACTGGGACCTAGTTCTAACAAATTTGAAATCTAGTTTAAAAAAGAAATGGTAAAGCACAAGACAAGAGCCCAAAATGTTACTCTCCTTACTTATAAAGGCTATTGACATGTTAAACACAAACCCTCAACCATATAATTCTTTTATCTTTTTCCAAAATTAGTTTACTTACAGTTTCTTCAGCACAATATAGATTTGTCCCAATAATTCCAGTTGGTCCTCTCTTCAACCACCCACACACATAAACGCCCGTCTCATATTGCATGTGATCCTGTGATGCATTAGCTAAGACACGGCCTCCAATATTTGGGACAATTCCTACAAAAAAAAATTACAAATCAAGAATTAGGATAGCAACATGATTCTCTACGAATAATTAGTATCATAATAAAGAATGCAATAGTTACCATACTAAATATACTCTCTCTCAATAGACAATATTTGTGTGTGTTGGGGAGGGGGTTTGTGTGTGTGTGTGTGTGTGTGTGTGTGCTGGGGGGGGGTGGGGGAAGTGTTTTAACTTCTGCTAAAAATGCTGCTTCAGTTGGACTAATAAGCAATAAGTTAAAAAAAAAAAGGTAATCTGAATAGACGACACACATTAGAACTTCAACCTCTGGTTTAAAAATCTTTAATATACCTTTGTAGTTATCAAAGGGTAAACCATCAACAGCTACTGATTTGTAGCCAATACTCTTCAGCGCTAACCTGCGTAACAAGAGTGAATTTTATCAACACTAAATTGCTTGAAAAAACTGCCTTCTTATCATGAAAAAGAGAAATCCTAAATTACATATTTTGTCCATTTAGTGTCTATCTCTAATCCCCAGTCAACAACCAACATATCAACGAATTCTGAAGTTTAACATGTCTTCACTTAGAATACTCATTATCGGGCCAGTTGCAGCGTGATATGTCAAATCATTAAACCGTATTTAGTTTGAAAACTTGCCCGCATGATATGTCTTCATACACTCCTGTACCAACTGCAACCTGCTTTTCTGAAGCATCATCGCCTGTAAAATCTGGTTAAAACTTGGGCAAAATACAATATTGACATGTAAACTCTAAACTGGACTTCAGTTAGATCATTCGAAAATTGAAGTTGGGAACCTGTTATTCATGAGATTCAAATACATAACACCAAATGTCAAAATAAAACGGCACTTCCATATTATCAACTATCTCCATAGGAATGAGCAGGGCTAACAAGAAATAATTGAAATAATTTCAGCATTACCAAAATATAACCTGATGCCAAAACACTATGCAAATGGTGACATTCATCCCTTTGTTTCAGAAATAGAAAAATTGCACGAAAAATCACATTATCCCATACTAGTCTCATTGGAAAGGGTCCGTTAAATGGACAAAATAATGATGAGTTACAGTCTTTTCCCACACATCCAAGAAGATAACTTTTGGTGAATAAAAATAAGATATAGTTTACAAATACACAGATAATGAAACCAAGTAGTTAAAATTTCATACAACATGTTCCAATGCATATATACATGGAGCACTATTACCTTTAAGTACAGTCTTCTCAAGCCGAATACCACCAAGATTACCGCTTGTATCGTCTGACTCTAGAAACATGTCTGGTTTGTGGAAGAAGACAAAGTGGAGTTCACGTTGACCAGGAACAGGGCCACGATCTGGTGTGACTGCCTTAGATAGCAATTCATACACCCGTCTCCTAATTCTGTTATTCTTCATTTCTATCTTTGCCCAAGTAATGCAATTAAGGAACAGGTAATCAGTTCCGTGGATCCCAGAAAAATTAGCTGCAGGTTCTCTCAACAAAGATTGGTGCAATAAAATATACCTCATCGGCTGGTGTTTTAACTAGATCAGCCTGTTGAACATAAATGCCCAAATCCTTAATTCCTGCAACAAGAGTATATTCAATTTACTGAAAATGAGTTTTATGATCCACTTAACACCTTCTAAATTGAGAAAAGCTGAAGGACGGAAAATAGCTCCAACTTCAGACAAAAACATGAGATGAAAGCTATATGTCACACATAACATCATATGCCTAATAGATCATATCAGTACACCAATATAGCCAGTTTTTCAGTTAAATTGAAAATTCAGATCAGGTACACTCTATAAGTATATTATACTTTAGTGCTAAGAACCAGACAATATATGAGAGAAAAGATGGCAAAATGGAACATCTTGATAAAGGCAGAACTGTTACCAAGAATTTCTCGCAGTTCTTTTGCGGTACACGCTGCTTGTACTGGTCCACGTCTTCCAACCAAGTAAACTTTCCTGACAAATATAATAGTTAATTATGTATGGAACATCTTGTAAGAGAGATTATATTATTTGTAAGTATCTCTTGTACTTTGATCTTGCAATAAGAAAAATTTCCCAATAAAAAAATAAAATGTGTATGGTTACGGATTATGCCAAACTTATTTTCAAAACATTGGGTGGCATATAACAAACCTTATAGAGCTTTCTTCTAAAGCAGCCAATGCTTGGGAGGCAATATCTGTTTTTGCCAGCTCAGCAGTAGGCCTTAAAAGAACTCGAGCAACATCGAGAGCCACATTACCCTGAAGACAGTCAACACAACAGAAATTTTTAGGATGTTTGAACTTTGGAGCATTTGAGCATGGGTAAATACCCTAATCATATTTACACATGAAAATGCATTTATCTAAAACTAATCAAAGTTAAATTGCTGTATCGTATATATATACTTCTGGTGAGTAAAATGTTAAACAGAGGCTAGTAAACACTCTGTAAAAGGAAGGGATCAGTGCACTACTGCACATGTACACCATAGAAATTCACTACAAGATGTGATATAACAGTATATATACATATCTGGCCAGCGGGGCAAGAGTATCCACAATAATAACACACTATTATCACTTATTCAACCAGTTTCTAATCAAACTATAAATCTGGGTCGATTTTAGAATAAGCACAAGCAAAATGTGAATGAAAAATATACCTGACCAAGAATAACAGCAGTATCAGTGCTTTTCAAATCTGGAGCAAGATTTCTGCAGTCAGGGTGCCCGTTATACCACCAAACAAACTCTCTAGCAGCATATATACCAGCCAAATCCTGCACCAAATAACATAACAGAATGCTGATTCATGATCTTAATTACAGAAATTTCCACCAGAAAGTCAAAAATATTCCACAGTGAGAAACAAAAAATCTGCATCCTAACATAATTTCATGCATACCTCCCCAGGAATGCCAAGGGATCTGTCACTTTCAGCGCCATAGGCAAGCACCACCTGGCATGTTATACATGTAAATTACCACATGTATGAAGGACTAAATACAATACAGAACGATTTCAGTTTGCAGATTACCGCATTATACATATCACGTAGCTCAGCCAAAGTTATGGAGGATCCAAGGGACACATTTCCAAAGAAAGAGCAACGCTCATTTTGTGCGACCCGGGAGAACTGATTAATCACTATCTGCAACAGTTTTTCTAAACAACGTCCATAAGGAATGATAAGATAGTTCAAAAGCCATAAACACGATCAATGAATTAGACAAAGAAACATATCTAGCCCCTACCCTTATTCTATCAAACCACCAGTTGGAAAATTATGATGGCAAATACGTGCACCACTAGCAATCAATAATACCGCATTTACTCCAAATAATTTATTTTCAGCATATAGCTTGAAAACAATCCCAAACAATATGGTTGTTTACCTGCAATGCTATACTCTGGATACATTAAAAATTACTCTAAAAACTACTCCTTCCATCTCTGTTTTATTTTCTTGTACCACTGTTCACTTCCTCAAACACCTCAATCCACAAATAAGTACACAAAAATATATTACATATTTATTATTTCATTAACTTAAATTGATTAATATTCTTTCATAAAAAAAAACTATTTTATCCATTTAAATACTTATAAATCAACTCCATTGAAAAATCTTTGAAATTTCAGCACCAGAAAAATAAAACTGGGAGGAATAGAGTATATAATTCCAATACAAATCAACACTTTCTAAAGGATTAAAAGCATTAAACGAATAACCTTGGTTTCAGGATGATCAGGTGCAACGCCAGATCGCACTAATCCATAGGGCGTCGGAAGTCGATCGATTATATCAACTTCTACTCCTTCGTGCGCCTTCAGAAGCTATCAAAATACAACAAAAAGGGAAAACAGCATTTAAGGTAGTTTAGAGAAAAGGAATTCAGGCATATCATTACTTCCCTGAAATAAACAGAGGGTTTTGATTCAAAACAGAAATAAGAATCACGTTGAAGAAATTCAAAAACTTTTTACTACCTTCTCCGCGGTGTAAAACCCGGCAGGGCCACTGCCAACAACACAAATGCGCAGAGGAGATGAAGAGAGTGTTGTAAAACTTCTCGAAATCCATCTGATTTTTCCAAAAATCACCATTTTTATAAATTAAGAACTTCCAAATTGGCCTTGTTCTTCTTCAATTTTCAAGAACAGAAGTTTGATTCCATATCCAGGTTATACACATACGATTTGTTTCACATCGGAAAAGAGGGAATAAATAATTAGGGTTTAAAGAAAACCCCTACTACAAAAACTGCATTTTCTGTTAATTTAAAAAAAGAAAAGAAAAATCTTTCAAATTCCAATTAATAGTGTGGTTTTTTCATTTTAAAAACATATTCTTTTGAAAGGTAAATAATAATATTAATAAAAAAAAATTCCGCCTATAAATATTGAAAGAATGATGGTTTTATGGTGGTGTCATATTACTTTAGTGTTGTGCTTTGTTTGAAATAAAAAAAAAAAAATTGTTAATTATAGCTCATGACTATAGATGATGATTATAAAATTGAGAAAAAAAATATTAAAATGGAAATATGATTAAAATTATATATTTCTTTTTTTGTATTAATTATTATAATTAGTATTTTCATTGTTATTGAAGAATTTATAAACCAAGCACAACATATGTTAGTGTATTCAATGTTACTGGTGTACTCAACTTTTCATTTGCGGGAAGACTCTAGGTTCTGAAAACACAACGGTCGAAAATTGAAGTGACGGAAGTTTTTTATGTTATAAATAAACAATAAAATGATGTATCTACTTTTTGTAATCTTATAAATTTTTGTCATAAATTCTCAACTCATAATTTAACAAATTTTTGTCAATTTGATTTATCGTAACATCAATAATATAATTTATTCTTCAGTTAGACTGTCATACTGACAATCTCATGTGTTAGTCGAGCATCCAAATTATATGGACGACCTTCCCAACTTTTTTTACCATTGCAATTAATAAATATTTCTTAAAATATATCAATTCATCTTTTATATCAATGTACAATAGTCTTTAATTTTGCTTTTGTAAAAATAATAATATGTAATTTGAATTTATTTCCTAATACTAATCTTTAGTTAGCAATAAAAAAAAGGTTAAAATAAAGGTCAAAGTTTAGGAATTTAGGTGAAATAAATATAAATTTGGAATAGTTTTTGTGGTAGTCAGATACAGACGTTGTCTTCAGGCAATTCCATGTGCCCACATGGCGCTGCTCTCTGAAAATACATTTTTGCACACACTACACACACTTACATATATACATACACATATACATACACTCTCTGCCCCCCTCTCTTCATTAATTACTGCTCCTCACTCTCCAATTTTCCATTGACCCTGTAATCCAAACTCGTTATCAAGAAAAGTGGTGCTCCCACAAACACAAACACATATACATACAGGTATATCTGTATGTATATCTCACCATTCTGTGGGTAAAACTTCAAGAAACAAGCACAAATGGAGAAAAGCAATGATGGGTTTGTTCGAGCAGATCAGATCGATTTGAAAAGCTTAGATGAGCAGCTGGAGAGGCACTTGAGTAGGGCTTGGACAATGGAGAAAAACAAGAAAGGTAATCAAGACGATGTTTTTTCCAACTCCGCCGCCGCCGCCCGCCCTGCTTCCACCACCGCCGCCGCCGCGAGACAGAGGCAAGAATGGGAAATAGACCCCTCTAAGTTAATAATCAAGAGTGTGATTGCACGTGGCACATTTGGGACCGTCCACCGTGGCATTTACGACGGTCAGGATGTCGCCGGTGAGTATCCCCCTGTTTCTCTTTTTTTTTTTTTTCCTATTATTATATTTCTTGAAAGTTTTTCAACTTTTTTAAAGTTCAAAACTTTTTCTTTTTCCCTTTCTCCTTATCCTATTTTGACTAGCATTGTTGTCTTTTTCTGGGGTTAATTGCAACTTTTTGTTCCACCTTTCAATGCATGTCATTTATCATCTTTGGCCCTACCATTGCCTTTTCTGTTCTTGATGAATCCGTGACTTCAAAAATTAATATCACAAAATAGCTTATAATTTGGTTGAATTTCAAGCAAAAATGGATTAGTTCGTGGGATTGATTAATTATATTATCTGAAACATCTTTGTGCAACTGAGGGACATCATTAATGTATATGGCTCTTCATAAGTCAACTTTTAAATGCATAGTGCCTGTTTGAGGATTAGTTTGCACTTTTTGTTGTGTGTTTTTGCTCCATTTATCCCATACGTTGAATAATATCTATAGGGTGGGGGTGGGGGGAATAGTATAATCAATGCATTCTTGTGGAATCCGTGACTTATGGCCCGTGATGGATTGAATATGGATGTGACTGCAATAACTTGAGCTAGTATTTCTGTACTTTCTTGTGATTCAACCAGTTTTTACACTTCCAACTTGAGTCAATGGGGGAATTGGGAAAGCAAAACTGCGGTTTAGGCATGAGCAAAGACGGCCTACTTCGTAAATTTTGATGAAAACGAGTTAATGAATACCTATGGTTATTGCTTTCTGCTGTGATATGCTGTAGGATTTAGTGATGTCAACTTCAATGGAAGTGTTTGTAACTTTAAAAAAGTATGCCTACTTTCACTTGGAAAGATTAAGATTGCTCGATTTTTCAGTCCCAAGTTGGTTCCTTGAAGAATGTTAGGCTTGGGTTCGTGTTTTTGGACCTATTCATTTGTCTTCAGGGTATTGTTATCATGCTTTATTGTGTTGACTAATTGAATAAGCATCAAATGTCTCAAAGAGAGCGATTGACATAATCTGCATTTACGAGGGAAAGATTAGAATTAAGTGGAGATAGCTTTCACCAGAACCACAAGAACAAAAAAAGTAGATTGCTAAGGTAGTGGTGATAGTTAAGGTCAAATATTATAGCTTCTAGGATCGATGCTACAAAAGTGTGACTTTCTAACTTCCATCTTTGGCCCATGTAGTTAAGGAGATTGTATTCAAATTAATCTCCTATTGGCTTTGATGAAGTCATATACCACGTTAAAGTTTATTGTTGTTCAAACAAAAAATTGAAGGAAGATGTAAGAAACTCAGTAGAAGTTGATATGGCATTTCCATAATTCAAATAATATCATTGTAAATTTTGAACAGGTCATTAATTTGAAACAAAAAGATCTATCCTTTTGGAGATAGAGCCGTTTATATGGTTTACAACTGACAGTGAGATGGTATAGAAAAATTTATGACAAAAACATGGTCAGCGGTTTAAATATAGAGCATAGCTGGACATGAATAACGACAAATTTACTTATTCTCGTAATATTTGGACTTATTGATAACGACTGTTTCTGTTCTATGTTTCACTTTATTTTTCTACTTTTTGTTGTTTCGATTCACTCAAAATTCATAATACAAGCTAACGGAATTTGAGCCTGACAACTTAATGTCGTGGAATATTAATCTCTGCAACTTGAACAAGACTTGGCATCAATGGGCAGATACAGTCATATCATATTTATTCAGTCCATGTACCATTTTTCCTAATAAATTACTGAAAGCTAAGTTTGTAGATAATAAATTGAACACTTCAAGAAAAGCATGATACTTCATTTATCAACATTTTTAGACATCCATGTGAAGTATCAGGGCTCATTTTTTGCTCAAATATCGTATGAGGCCTAATTGTTAACAATCGATGGCTTCTTTTGATGCTCAGTTAAACTGCTGGATTGGGGCGAAGAGGGCCACAGGACAGACGCTGAATTAGCATCCCTAAGGGCAGCTTTTACTCAAGAAGTTGCTGTGTGGCATAAACTCGATCATCCTAATGTAACAAAGGTTAAAATTTGTTCTGTTTCCTTTCAATTTCTAGCTAAACTATGTTCTGACTTACAGATGTTTTAAGTAGGACCATATAGACTTAATATCTCTTTCCCATGTATACTGCTACATAAATGGTGGCTGATCGTTGTTATTTCAAATTGACGAGAATGCCCCTACCAATGTTTGACGTTTTCTAAACTCATTTGCAGTTTATAGGGGCAACGATGGGCTCCGCAGAACTTAACATTCAAACCGAAAACGGTCATATGGGGATGCCTAGTAGTGTATGCTGTGTTGTTGTGGAGTATCTTCCAGGAGGTGCCTTGAAATCTTACCTCATAAAGAACAGTCGAAAGAAGCTAGCCTTCAAAGTAGTCGTGCAGATGGCACTTGATCTTGCTAGAGGGTATTCGAATCTGCATATTGCTGACGTTCCGAAATTTTTATCTGTTTAATTTGCATGTCTTGTTTATTTAGAGAATCGGACTCTGAGAAGATTTCACGTTCGTCTTTTTTGTGGATGTGTAGGTTAAGCTACCTTCACTCTGAAAAGATTGTACACAGAGATGTGAAGACGGAAAACATGCTTTTAGATAAGACTCGTACACTTAAAATTGCTGATTTTGGTGTTGCTCGTGTTGAAGCCTCGAATCCTAATGACATGACAGGAGAGACGGGGACACTCGGTTATATGGCTCCTGAGGTACATTCCTTGTTTCAAAATCTGAGAGATACTATAACTTAGTTCATTGACTTGCGTGCTACTTGTACTCCACTCAGAAAATAATTCGAATTTAATTGAGTTGAACTCAGTAGCACTTGGCTCAACAAGGTCGCGAGCATAATCGAGCTTGTGTAATTTCACTACTTTACCATTAATGTGCTAATAGTTTACAAATATATGATAATTATGTATAAAAATAGTCATAATTAATTATATACAATATACGAGTCGAGCTTGAGTATTTCTAATATCTCAATTCAAGCTGGAGTTCAAAAGAATTGAACTCATTCATGTCGAGCTTCATGTCCTTTTAAGCAGTCAGCTCCAGCTTGACATTAATCGACTGAACTCGGCTCGCTTAATTACACCCTTAGGTGACGTGCTTTCTTTTCATGTTAATCTCGTTTCCCAAGAAAGAAAAAACCCAATCTTTGTATGTTGCTGAATTATAATGAACCAATGAGAAAGCAAGAATGATCATATTAACATCGTATACATGCTAAACAATATGCAGGTTCTCAATGGCAATCCTTATAACAGGAAATGCGATGTATACAGTTTTGGCATCTGTCTGTGGGAGATGTATTGCTGCGACATGCCGTATCCTGATCTTAGTTTCTCGGAGGTGACATCAGCAGTTGTCCGCCAGGTGAACATCTCGTTTCTATACCCTCAGGGCTCGTTCCTTATTATCCCTTTCGTGTTTGCTACCATTTCTGAACAATATTGTCGACCTGGTTTACCCAATTTGCTTACAATACTTCTCATTTGAATGTGGGACAAAGTTGACATTTGCTATCTTTTCACATCTAATAATGCACAACACCAAACTCGAAATAACAGATATTTTGAGTGCACCCAAGTTCTCGTAGTAAATAATTGATAATGCTACCGCGTGTTAAATAATCTCTTTTTACTTTATTCCGAGTTATCTTACATATGTTAGCAAACGAGTCCTAGGGCATGTTTTCAAACTCTTTTTAAAGTGTAGAATCACTTATTTTTTGAATAAGTGCCTATTTTGAAACACTTAAAACAACTCTTAGAATAACTTTTTTTCCAAAAGCTGTTTGAAAAAAATATATTCTAAAAGCTGTTTTGTAGAGTTGAAAACAGGCACTAAGTTGAGTCTTATCAACTTCCAAAAAAAAGTGATTCTACACTTTTATTTAAGTTTGAAAATACACCTCTAAAGTGGTAACACCTTGGGGTTGTTTACTTGCTCGTTGTTTTTCCTAATCTATTTATTATCCACAGAATTTAAGGCCAGAAATGCCTAGGTGTTGCCCGAGTTCACTTGCCAATGTGATGAAAAGATGCTGGGATGCTAACCCTGATAAGAGGCCCGAAATGGACGAGGTTGTGGCCATGTTAGAGGCTATCGACACTTCCAAAGGCGGAGGAATGATCCCTGTCGATCAGCAACAAGGTTGTTTCTGTTTCCGGAAGAAACGGGGCCCGTGAAAAACGGGCCGAATAACTAGGTTTCTGAGAAGACATAACGTTCTTGATTATTATACAGAGGAAACTGGAATTCCTGAGCCAAAAATGTTTTGGTTGTAGTGAATACAGGCTGAGAGGATTGTGTTGTGTTGCATTCCTCTGTCTTGTGTAAAGTTTCTGAAATATAATTATTAATCGATTTGATTCTCATTTTCTTTCTTGAGAAATTTCATTTACTATGCTTTTATATATATAAAAAAAAATCCTCTAAAATGCCTTTCTTCTTTTTTCAGCTTTGACTTAGGAAAAAATTCAGAATTTGGAATTTTACTAGAAAATAATACACAATATTAAGTAGGTGGTATTTGTCAAATTTTTTTTTTTTTTAAATAAAATGTGCAATTTCTGGTTCAACAATGTTTCTATATGAAAATATTGTAAATGTTGCATGAGCTAGCAATCTCTCGGTAACCAACAAAAGTTGAGGTATTGGTCAAAAAGTATAATTATCATCACATTTGACAAGTAAATAATAACTATGTGCAAAAATAAATTCATATAAGAATGATTTTTTCAACTATTATTGTTAATGCATATTAAATTATCCCTGTTTAACAAATAATTGCTTCTTGAATCTTATACAATATATTATATATATTATTTTTATGATATGAATATGTGATACAATTTTTTTGTGAACATATTTTTGTTAACTTGCTAAAAAATGGTTCTATCACTTTCACATAAAATTTACACTAAATTTTTAATAGAAAATGTATTTATATGATAGTGATATTTAAAAAGTGAGTTCAATTTTACAGGATACAAACTCAATATAATATATATAAACGTGAACAGTTGAAGGAATGTTTGCAAATAAAAGAGTAAGTTTAATTTATGGAGAAGGGGAGAGTTAAAAAAGTTGAACAAATTAAATGGTAACAAACAAAAGTTAATAATAAGGTTTAATTGCAAAATAAATCATCATCTTTTCGCGAGTTGCAATTTAGTCTAAATTTTTTAATTTTGGCAAAATAAATCATCACCTTTCATATTTTTTGCAATTTAAATTTCGGGTACTTTGCCCCTTGCCCAAATGATGACGTGGACAAATAAATGCACATTCATCATCCCAAGAAGCATCCACATAATTAAATATCTAAAAATATAAATTAAATTATTAATATTATAAATATAAAAAAACATATAATTTTAAAAAAATTAGAGTCTTTTTTTTAAATTTAAAAGTTTGAATATATTTAAAAAATAAATTAAAATTAGAAATAATAAATTAAACATTATATTGTATAAAAAATAAATAAATATTTTTGTTATATTTAAATACATATATATATTAACAATATAAAAATAAAAAGATTTAAAATAAAATTT
>JAPKLY010000529.1:68964-80347 GCA_026898435.1 Prunella vulgaris
TTTGCTTTGGGTGATGAAAATTGAGTGAGAACTAATGATTCTATTATGTTTATACTTTATTTTGCCAAATGATTGACTTCCTAATTTGTGAATTACTTAAACTTTAAATGATTGTTTTCTTTGATTATGCAACAAGCAAGAGTTATATTTGTTTGATTGGGTGTATTTTTTTAGTAGAGTGAGATATCGAATTGCTATTGTTAGAACATCTCCAAAAGGAGATAAATCGTTGGGAACATTCTCGATTAGGTACTAGCAATCGGATGAACGGTTTCTCTAGAACTTTCTAGATTCTAACAGCTGACCTAAAACAAGCCATGAGACAATTGGGGATGCTTGATAAGTCTATTTCCACTTTCAAAAGTGGAAAAAAAAATTCATAAAAGCCAGTTTTATCAGTTTGAAAGTGAGAAGTATTCATGCCGAAACTTTTGTAGAACCAATATTTGTTCAATGCTCTCTCGGTGGATGATTGGATGTAGATTAATTGATGGATTAATTGCTATGTCGATACTTGAGGAACTTTAGATTGTTTTTGGTTTTGGTGAATCATTTCCAAATCACCTTGTTAATTTAAGTTTGAGAGGAGGGAAGTAGGTATAAGCAGAGGGCTCTTGCAGTAAGTCCAACTTCATAGATGGTTCATACATATTGCTATTGATTTTCGGTGTAAATTTGTCTGCGTAACTAATCTACTCTTTTCAGTATAATAAATTCTTACTTTTTAGTGTAGTCATACTTAACTATTGAATGGGTATACCATATTTAATAATGTCTGAATATTATTTTAGCAATACTAGGGATTTCAACGTGGCAGGATGGAGATTGAAAGATAATTCCAATTTTCTATAAAATTAGCAAATCAAGTACATAAAATTCAAGCAATTATCACTTTAAATAGAGGTTTAATCTCTCTTATCCTAATTAAATTATATTATGCAAATAAGAACGCAATGATATGTAAACATATATAGACTACAATATATGTTATAAAAGAAATTCACACTACAAAATATATCAAGTCATGGTTTATTTAGCTTCCTTATTTTTGTCAAATCAACAATATCTATTTTTGTCACATATAAATATTGTTGAATTGAGAGAAGTGTCTTTACCTAGATACTGTTTTCCTTATTAAATTACTAATTGCTGCAAGAGCTATCGAAGTGTTGAACTTCCCTATTAAGAAAGACAATCTAAACCATTCTTATGGGACCCTAGCATTAGGAGAATTATATTTAATTTGATTAATATCATATTCACAAGTACAAATTTTAAATATGGTAAAATCAACCAAAACAATATCAAAGAAAATCTCATTCACTATAGATTGTACTTTATTAAAAAACGAAGCTCACAATACCCCAAAACATCCTTCGACATATTGTATTAAACCACGTGCAAAAAAAATGAGTATATATATATTTGGTGGACAGAGAGAGTATTTGATATGAATGTGATAAGAAAATAGACTTAATAAAAGTTTTATCACTAACTTTATAGTAATTACCTTCTTGATGATACTAATTACTATTTTTTATCTAAAATTCACACTAAAATTATTCTACTTAATTGATCATATCACCAGCTCTTATATTTATCATACGTGTGAGCTTGCCGATCTTGCAAATAAAAACCACCTGATCTTGTTTCCCAAACACATTTGGCACATTTAACACAAATTGAGAGAACAAATGCGTGTTACTATTAAAGTAAATATATGTTACAATTAAAGTAATGGTTGTTAATATAAGATTAAAATGTGTTACTGTAAATATAAATATTTATTTATCATTGAAAAAATATATATTTATTTGTCATTAAAAAGAGAAATAAAAGTTGATATAAAGAATAGAGTTAATTACCACTAAATAAGGAAATATTTATATGGAATTAATCTAAACAAAAATAAATATTTCCGTTCCTAAAATTTGTATTCACTTATCTTATTTGTTTGTCCATAAAAAAATGTTCACATTCCTTTTATAGAAATAATTAAATCATTTTATTATCACACCCCAATCATAATTAAATTACACATATGCCAATAATATTACTGTTGAGTCAACAATGATTGTTTGAAATCAATTGGAATAAAGAAATTGAAGAACACCAAGATATACGTGGTTCGATCAGAAATGATCTACGTCCACGGATGAGGGCACCTCTCTCACTAATCGATGATACAGATTACAAGTGTTTCTTATATGTGATGATTTTCTAAGTATATGATCGTTCTATCTCTCTCTATACATATATGCGTATATATATAGGAGTATGGAATCCCTAATTAATGCTAGTGATCGTAACCACCTAACAAGAAAACTGCTACAGTTGCAATCGAAAATGAGTAACTGTCAGAGCCCAACGATCTTTAGTTTTGATTCTGTTAAACTGGTCGCCCGTTGTCCAATTTGGAAGTTTAAACCGCTTCGTAACTGATCCTGAGTTAATTCCTTACTTCGGAGTCAGTAGGCTCCTTCCTTGTCTTGTCTGCTGATGTGAAATGTCCTCAGCTGAGTCTGAGTACTCAGCTGATATCATCAGTAGACCTTCATCCTGACCTGACCAGCTGATCTGATCAATCATCCTGACTCTAATCCTGATAGTTCATCCTGACTGACCATCATCAACTGACCTCCTGACCACCTCAGCTGACTACCATCAGCTGACTCCGCTGATATCCCGGATGACTTTCAGTAGACTTCTCAAACAATCTCAGCTGACCTTATCAGATGACTAACCATCAGCAGACCTATCAGCTGACTTCCTCAGCTGATAGTATAATTTTCAGTTTAATCAGCAGTACTTGCTCATCTGAGTTTATTTCACTTTCTTTGTACCCATAACAATTCTCCACCTCAAAGTAAGTAAGATGCCTCCACCTAACCTTCACATCACAGTAGTATTAAGGCACATCATATGACTGTACCTTAACCAACTCCAAACAGTAGTTGAACTTAGAACTTTGTATGACTTTAGTCAGCATATCAGCAGCATTGTCATCAATAGATACTTTTTGTATTGTGATCACCTTCTTTTCCACCACATCCCTCACAAAGTGAAGCCTCACATCAATATGTTTAGATCTTTCATGAAAGACCTGATGCTTGACTAAGTGAATGGCACTCTGATTATCACATTGCACAATAACTTCATCTTGCATGATCCCAAATTCCCTGATAATGCCCTTCAGCCACATAGCCTCCTTTACTGCTTTTGTCACTGCGATATACTCAGCTTCAGTGGTTGACAATGTAACCACTGACTGTAATGCAACCCTCCAACTGATGGCTATGCCATATAGTGTAAACACATATCTAGTCAGAGATTTTCTTGTATCTATGCTTCCAGCATAGTCAGAATCTACAAAACCTTGTAGAGGTTGCTTGTCCTCCTGAGTCCTCTCAAATAATAATCCAGATGTGCTGAACCTTTCAGATATCTCATTATCCACTTGAAAGCTTCCCAATGTGCCTTTCCAGGATTGGCCATAAACCTGCTGACCAAGCTCACTGCATGAGCAATATCAGGTCTGCTACAAACCATGACATACATTATGCTTCCAACTCCATTTGAATAAGGTATCTTGTTCATCTGAGACTTATCTTGTTCACTCTTGGGACACTGATCAGCTGTAAGTTTGAAGTGTTGTCCAAGAGGAGTAGAGACTGATCTTGACTCATGCATATTGAATGTTCTCAAGATTTTCAGTATGTAGTCATGCTGAGTCAAGAACATCCTTCCAGCTGACTTGTTCCTGATAATATCCAATACCCAGAATTCTCTTAGCACTTCCAAGGTCTTTCATGTCAAAGGTTGAACTGAGCTTATCCTTCAGTTTCTGAATTCTTCCAAGACTTTTGCTAGCAATTAACATATCATCCACATAAAGTAATAGATATGTTAGTACCTCAGAGCGTTGCTTTTCCAAGTACACACAACTATCATACTTGCATCTGCTGAAGCCTATAGACACCATGAAGCTATCAAACCTTTTATACCACTGCCTTGGGCTTTGCTTAAGTCCATACAAAGACTTCTTCAGCAAACATACCTTTCCTTCATTTTCTGATAGTATGAACCCTTCAGGCTGCTGCATATAAATGGTTTCTTCAAGCTCTCCATGTAGAAATGCAGTTTTGACATCCAGCTGTTGTAACTCCAGTCCATCCTGATTCACCTTAGATAATAAGATCCTTATTGAGCAGTGCTTCACAACTGGTGAAAACACTTCATTGAAGTCTATTCCTTCCCTCTGAGTAAATCCCCTTGCAACTAACCTTGCCTTATATCTGATCAGCTCCTGTCCATCTGACCCAATTTCAGATTTTTTCTTGAATATCCATCTTGAGCTGACAACCTTCTGCCCTTTTGTTCTATTCACAAGAACCCATGTGTTGTTCTTTTCAAGTGAATTTAACTCCTCTTTCATAGCTGAAATCCACTGATCTTTATCCCTCCTTGTCACTGCATCAGTATAAGTCTGAGGTTCTTGATACTCTACTTCTTCTGCTACTGATAAGGTATATGAGATCATGTCAGCCTGCCCAAACCTGATTGGTGGATGAATGCTTCTTCTATGTCTATCTCTAGCCAGACTGTAGTTTCTCAAATCTTGACCCTCCTCATCTGAATTTTCAGTTTGATCTTCAGAATCACTGTCTGCTGATGCACTTAGCTGATCTTCTTGTGAATTCCTGATATCAGAGTTTTCTTGAGCCTGATCTTCATTCTGAATCCTGGTTGTATGCTCCACCTGAACTGGTGTATGTCTGATTATGGGGTTATCCTCAGCATCCTGAATATTTTCAGATGTACCATATCCAATGGCTTTCTCATTGAAAGTCACATCTCTGCTGACAATACACTTCTTGTGTCCTGATTCAAGGCACCACAATTTATAACCTTTGACACCTTTTGGATATCCCAGGAAGATGCACCTCAGAGCCCTTGGTTCCAACTTATTTTGTCTTATGTGTGCAAAGGCTAAGCAACCAAATACCTTCAGATTATTGTAATCTGACAACCTACCATACCAAAGCTCATCTGAGGTTTTGAAGTCAATAGCCGATGAGGGTGTTTTGTTTATCAAATAACAAGCAGTATTAACTACCTCTCCCCAGAACACTTTAGGTAGTTTAGCATCTGACAGCATGCACCTGACCTTCTCCAAAATGGTCCTGTTCATTCTCTCAGCAAGCCCATTTTGTTGAGGGTTTGCTGGAACAGTCTTGTGCCTTGTTATGCCCCTTTCCTTGCAAAAAATTTCAAACTCTTCTGATACATACTCAAGTCCATTGTCAGTCCTGAGATGCTTTAAGGATCTGCTCCTTTTGTTTTCTTATTCAAGTAGTCATTCCCTGAACTTTCCAAAAGCTTCACTCTTCTGCTTCAGGATGATCACGCACACCTTCCTGCTGAAATCATCAATGATGGCCATGAAGTACTTTCCACCTCCATGAGTCTCAGTTCTTGATAGCCCCCAGATGTCAGAGTGTACATAGTCCAAAGGAGCATCAGTATGATGTTTCCCCTTTGCATAAGAGTGTTTCTTGGATTTTCCCAACACACAGTGATCACAGAAATCCAATTTGATTGTTCCTGAATCCCCAAATGCCTTCTGCTTGAAGAGTTCATTCAGTCCTCTTACACCAATGTGCCCTAACCTCTTGTGCCACAAGATAGCATCAGAAATGCACATAACTGCATTCACTGATCCGGCAGCTGAGTTACCCATCAGAATGTACAAGCCATTTACCTTCTTGCCTTTCATCACAATGTTGTTATCCTTGGTTATCAATATGAATCCGTTTCTTGTATTGAATTCATATCCCAAAACATAAAGTGATCCAAAAGAAATAAGATTTCTCTTCAGCTCAGGTACAAACCTGCATCTTGTAGTATCCTCTCAGCACCATCATGCAGCCTCAACTTTATTGAGTCAGAGCCTCTGACCTTGCACATCTGATCATTCCCCAAGAGAACTGATCCGCCATCAAATTTCTTAAGATCCCTGAATAAATTTTCATTGGGACACATATGAAATGAGCACCCAGAATCCAACACCCAATCTTCACTTAGCTTGACATCAGTAACATCCAAGACCTCAGCACTATCATATCCTTCCTGAGTAGCAATTGTGACATCAGCGTTCTGATCCTCTTTTTGCTTCCTGGATTTGTCAGGACAATTCTTCTTGAGATGTCCCACCTTCTGACATGAGAAACATTTTCTCTTTTCCACAAATTTTCCAAATTCATGGCCTTTACCATTCTTCTTTTTCTTTCCCTGAAACAGTTTCTTCCCTTTCTTGAACTTGATATTTAGCCCTTCACCTTGATTTGTGTTCTTCCTTTCAGATTGCATTTGAAGCGCCTTAGTTTTCAATGCATTCTGAATATCATCAGGGGACACCTTCTCTTGCCTTCCAAATAACAGAGCATCTTTGAAATTCTCCAAGGATTTTGGTAGAGAATTCAGTAACATCAGGGCTTTATCCTCATCTTCAATCTTGACCTCAAGATTCTCCAAATCATCCACTGCTTTATTGAATTCTTCAAGTTGTTCAACAAGATCCCTATCCTCAGTCATCTTGAAGGAATGAAGCCTCTGCTTCATGAACAACTTATTGGTAACTGATTTCGTTTGATACACTTGTTCCAGCTCATTCCACACATCAATGGCAGTCTTCTCCTTATACACCTCCCTCAGAGGTTTGTCTCCCAAGCACAAAATGATTGTGCTATGAGCCTTGTCCAGAATCTCTTGCTTCTTTGCAGGTTCTGATGCGGATGATGATGGCCACTGATTCGCTGGTTTCAGAGCATTTGATAATCCATGGTGTGTGAGGAGAGCTTTCATCTTCACCTTCCACAAACCAAAATCATTCGCCCCTGTGAATTTCTCAAACTCCATCTTCGTAGAAGCCATAACAGTTGATTTCACCAACAGTCTTCTCTTTTCCCACAGACGGCGCCAATTGTTGAGTCAACAATGATTGTTTGAAATCAATTGGAATAAAGAAATTGAAGAACACCAAGATTTACGTGGTTCGATCAGAAATGATCTACGTCCACAGATGAGGGCACCTCTCTCACTAATCGATGAAGAAGATGATACCGATTACAAGTGTTTCTTATATGTGATGATTCTCTAAGTATATGATCATTCTATCTCTCTCTATACATATGTGCGTATATATATAGGAGTATGGAATCCCTAATTAATGCTAGTGATCGTAACCACCTAACAAGAAAACTGCTACAGTTGCAATCGAAAATGAGTAACTGTCAGAGCCCAACGATCTTCAGTTTTGATTCTGTTAAACTGATCGCCCGTTGTCCAATTTGGAAGTTTAAACCGCTTCGTAAATGATCCTGAGTTAATTCCTGACTTCGGAGTCAGTAGGCTCCTTCCTTGTCTTGTCTGCTGATGTGAAATGTCCTCAGCTGAGTCTGAGTACTCAGCTGATATCATCAGTAGACCTTCATCCTGACCTGACCAGCTGATCTGATCAATCATCCTGACTCTAATCCTGATAGCTCATCCTGACTGACCATCATCAGCTGACCTCCTCAGCTGACCACCATCAGCTGACCACCTCAGCTGACCACCATCAGCTGACCTCCTCAACTGACTCCGCTGATATCCCGGATGACTTTCAGTAGACTTCTCAAACGATCTCAGCTGACCTTATCAGATGACTAACCATCAGCAGACCTATCAGCTGATTTCCTCAGGTGATAGTATAATGTTCAGTTTAATCAGCAGTACTTGCTCATCTGAGTTTATTTCACTTTATTTGTACCCATAACAATTACCTTGAGCAATAACCAATGATGTGACCGATGTTTAATTGATGCTCATACTAGGCACGTTTACACTGAAAATTACTTATTAAAATGTGTTTGGTTCAAAGAATAAAATTATATGTCCTCTCTAAATATGCATATTTAATTAAGGGGATGGATCCTTCACCAGCTCTTATATCTATCATACGCATGACCTTGCAGATCTTGCAAATAAAAACCATCAGATCTTGTTTCCCAAACACATTTGTCACTAATATCTGAATTGAAAACATCAAAATGTATTCTATGTTGCCCCCATGAGAAATCGCAGCCGAAGACTGTATTGCCGAAGAAGTTCTTGCAGAAGCCCCCGTTATAATCTTGACCTAACTTGATCGTTCGTGTTCCAAGATCATCATCTCCCGATCGACAGTGGACCACTAATGGAAATTTTGATTGAGGGAGTTTATTAACTATATGAACCTCTTTACTCCAAGTCCAAAATCATGCTTGAATAGGACTAGCCAAAATGATAAAGAAAAATAGGAGGATCATAAAATTATACTCCGACATATTAAAATATTTTTTGAGAAAAAAATATAAGGTGGGACACTACTTTGGTAAAAATTATATATAGCACACATTGCAAGTAAAACATGGTAATAATTTTATGCTGTTTTGAGGATTAATTACATGCATTTTATAATCCGAATAAGATTTAGGGCTTAGTCTTATATCCATCGTGAAATTCAAGTTCATTTTTAAAAAATTACACAAAAAATTATTGAAAAGTCACCCATGTTATTACTGAAAAGTGTGTCTTTAATGGTGTAACTTTTTAATAATAATTTATATAACTTTTTACTAATAAATGGTGTAAGTGTCTAAAAATACACTTGAGTTGCATAGTGCACCTGGTGCACAAGAGACTTACTCAAGATTTAGACATAAATCAACTCCTTATCCGTTGTTTTGAAATAGGGTAAGTTATAATAATACCTCTTATAGATTATAAATGATTGAGAAAAGAATATGGTGAAATATAGTTAATTATATATAAATATGTAAACAAATGGAATTTATTTTAAATACAACTAAATTAGGTAAGAATTTTTTTTATGTGAAAATAGTTAACTTATCATAGATTATGTTGTAGAATTTTGTGTATCAAATTTGGTCAAAAGAATAATATAGTTAGTAAATATCAACAACAATTAATTGTTGAAATGCCCATATCTTTTATATATAATATAAAAAATATAGTATTATATTATTTAAATTTATAATATCAAGTCTTCAAAGAAATTAATTAAAATATCAAATATTTGATCAATAATATAAAAAATTAAATAATAATCCACGAAAATAGAAAATTATCTATATGAAAATTAATTATAATAAGCTTATTATGAAAATATTGGTCAATCATATCATAATTATTGTCAGTAAATATAAACAACAATTAATTTTTTTTAACTATTTACATAATTCATGTTTAATATAAAAAGATCATTATTATAATATTTAAGTTTCAACGATCAACTTTTTTTAAGGACATGTAAAGTGTTCAATAGTGCAGACGTGATTTTTTTTTTTTTTTTTAAGGCCAACAGTTTAGGGGATTAGCAAAAGGAGGCCCGTAAATTTGCGGACTGACAATTTAAGAACCACAATTTTTTTTATCTTGGCAAATTAAGGATCACAACTTTTTAACTTGACAATTTAAGGACAACATCTTTTTAACTTGACAAATTAAGGACAAAATTGACAAATTAATAAAAAAAAAAACTCTATTATTCAATTTATGTTTACACTATTATACAAAAATTTTGTAAATATTATACAAAAGTTAAGATTATATCATATATTTTAAACACAAGATTCGAATTACAATCATGATCCAAATAGAATTTCAATAATTTTTACTGCACTGAAAAGTTAAATAAAAAATTCATTATTCAGTAATTAAACTTATAAAATAAGAAATACAAGCTAGGATACATCAACTCATAATAATTCTGGCTGTCTAATTTCACCATCGGATAAATTGCACAAATAATCTCATGAAAATTTGTGCTAATAAAATTGGTCTTTTTTCTAACATAAATGGTTTCATAAGATTTTTTCGTTGAAATTAATGTGAGACTAAATCTGTTGATCACAAATTCTCATGACACTATATGTGCAATTTATGTTTACAGGTGGGACTAAATATGCTAAAAAAAAATGACAAAAAAAAGAACATGGGACCAGATCTGTCAAGTATAAATTCTCATGGAACCAAAAATGCAATTTACTCTTTCACCATTTCCTAACTAGCTCAAAATATTTTGCACGTTGTAGATAAATACCACCAGTTCTAGTTTCATAATAACATGAGTCGACACATTTGTCATAGACATCCTCGTTAAAAGCATAAAAGTGAGCGACTTTTCCTTCCCAAATAAAATCACAGCGGAAAACTGTTTCACCAAAAGCTAATGGACAGAAGCTCCATTCATATGCTGGTGAATAAGGCCATAATCTATGTGGTCCAAGATCATCATTGCCAGAACTACAATGCACAATCAAAGGAACTAGAGAATTTGCAGGGAGTTTACTATATATATATGAATATGTCTTTCTTTTTTAAAAAAGCAAGCCTCGAAAAGATTAATCAAAATCATGAAAAAAAGAAATAGGAATATAACCCGACCATGCATAGCAATGTTGAAGTACTATTGGGAGAAAAAGTAAATGTATGAACCTTGTGTTTGATAATTGAGATGGGAGGACCTAAGAGCTATATATATATATATATATATATATATATATATATATATATAAACACAAATGGAATTTATTTAAATACGATTAAATTAGGTAAGACAAAGTTTTGTATGAAAGTGGTTCATGATAAAACTTATCATGATACTCCCCTGTTCCACTGTGGAGCAGCTTGGTTGGGGGTAATGAGGGTGGGGAATGAGAATAAATGAAGATTAATGAGGATTCATTCTCATTAGCAGTGTTTGGTATTATTTATTGTACATGAATGAAATCATAAAAATATGTTAAAAAGAAGGGTAATCACTAACTACATAGTGATTACCCCTTAATGATACACATTACCATTACCATTTTAAATTTATACCAAGCGCCCCCTATATGTTTTTCATTTTGTCATTTTCGTCCGTCCCACTATATGTTTCTTATTTGTTTTTTTTTTTATCTTTTTTGGAAACTACTATTTACTACCATTTTTATTATTTTTTACACTATTCTCGTTACTTTTCACTTTTGTATATCACATCACATTTACTATATCAATATTTTATATTTTTCTTAATATTTGTACCAAAAAGTAATGAGTAACATATAGTGAAACAGTGGTAATATTATTTTGTGTATCAAATAATATTTGGTCAAGAGAATGAAAAATCTCTGCAAGGTATTAAAAATCAAGGCCAAATATATCAAAATATAGTTAGTAAATATCAACACCAATAAATTATTTAATTGTCCATATCTTTATATATAATATAAAAATATATAGTATTATATTTTTTAAATTTAAAATATCAAGTCTTCAAAGAAATTAATTAGATTAT
>JAPKLY010000529.1:95756-147034 GCA_026898435.1 Prunella vulgaris
CCATACTGAAAATTTAAATAAAAAATTCATTATTCAGTAATCAAACTTATAAAATAAAGAAATACAAGCTAGGATACATCAACTCATGTTAATTCTGGCTATCTAATTTCACCATTTGGTAACTAGCTCAAAATATTTTGCACGTTTTAGATAAATACCATCAGTTCTAGTTTCATAAAAACAGTCAGTACATTTGTCATAGACATCCTCGTCAAAAGCATGAAAATGTGCGACTTTTCCTTGCCAGTAAAAATCACAGCGGAACACTGTTTCACCAAAAGCTAATGGACAGAAGCTCCACTCATATGCTGGTGAATAAGGCCATAATCTTTGTGGTCCAAGATCATCATTTCCAGAACTACAATGCACAATCAAAGGAACTAGAGAATTTGCAGGCAATTTACTATATATATGAATATGTCTTTCTTTTTTTAAAAAGCAAGCCTCGAAAGGATTAATCAAAACCATGAAAAAAAGAAATAGGAATAATACCCGATCATGCATAGCCATGTTGAAGTACTATTGGGAGAAAAAAAAACCTTGTGTTTGATAATTGAGATGGGAGGACCTAAGAATTCTGCTTAGTTTATATACATGACTTTTTAAAAATACACTTGAATTACGTAGACGGTGCATTTATTGACTTACTCATATATTTATATATGTATATGGCCAATACAATTAAGATAATTAAATTTATAATCCGAATAAGATATAGGCATAAATTGACTCCTTATCCGTTGTTTTGAAAAAGGGTAAGTTATAATAATATTAATTTACAAATTTTCCTTTTATGGTTAATAAATAATTGAGAAAAGGATATGGTAAAATACAATTAATGTAGTAATATATATATATATATATATATAAACAAATGGAATATATTTAAGTACAATTAAATTAGGTAAGATAAAGTTTTGTATGAAAATATTTAATGAAAAACTTATCATGATACTCACCCGTCTCACTATATAATTTTCATTTTGCCAATTTCTTCAGTTCCACTATATATGTTTTCGTCTGTTCATGGAATTTATGCTCATTTAATTTACCTTATTTATCCATACACAAAAATATGCATATTCTTTTTATAAAAAAAAATTACTTTATTATCACTCTCCAATTATAACTAAACAACATATATACCATTGACTTTATACTCACATTAATTATCTTATTTTATCTATTTTATTGAATATTCTATTATTTTTTTCGATGGGGATAGTGTTATTAAATTTAAGGAACCGACAGGGTGACCGCCTGTAGCAAGTCGGAGGATGAAAGTAAAAAATAAAATTTAAATTTAAATGACTGATTTCAATTAAAATTCAAAACTAAGAGGACTAAAATTTTACATTTTTTGTTAATTTTTTATGCATTTAATTGTATATAACTCCAAATTGAATTATTTTTTTATTATTAAATTAATTCCTTTTAGTTTCTAATTTATTTATATATATATTTTTCAACAACTTTTTATTTTATAAATTTAGTATTTTACACTTCTACGAATTTAAAATTAGACAAAAAAAAAAATCACATGGGCCCAATTCATATTACATTGTCTAAGCCCAAATCTTTTTATTTGATTTTAGCCCATTTGCATTGAATAGAAAAATAGGGCGAGAGGTTTTGTTCTAGGCGAGGTTACAGAATAGCAGGAGGGAAGTAACGATTTTTTGGGAATTTTAGGAGAGGGAATTTTTTTTTTTTTTTTTTCAGTTTTCATTCATTAGAGTAGTAACTTGATTCATCCAGTGAGATTGTTATACTGATTCTTTTAATTTTTTTGGAGTCGGAGTATATTATTCGAGACTTTTCTTTGAAGACTGGAGATCTAGTTTACTATCAATTTTATGCATCCGTACTCTGTTGTTTTTAATTCTGGTATTTATATTTTTAGGCTGCGTTTTGTAGAGTAAAAATTGCATGCAATATTTTTTGAGCTTGATTTTATGTATTTAATTCGTGTCTACGATCATTGGGTGGGTTAAATATCATAAGAAAAAGTATAGTTGAGTATGTGGATTTTGAGTCTAATCAGTACTTAGATGTTTGTCCAAGAGTCTAGGTTCTTAGATTAACCAACCTTGAACACTGTTGCATGTCTATGATAGTGAGAGACGAATTAGCTAGAGTTAGTAACCATATTGGAACGGTAATTTGTCTTGAGAACTCAAATGAGGGCTATGGAAGGACTCAACCTGATAGGAAGATGATAGACAACAACATAGTTATTTTATTGTTTCATATAATGATTGTTGACTAATTTTATTGTGTTTGAGTGTTTGGAATTTTGTGGGTAATTGATTTGTGGATTGATTTTGTTTGTTTATTTCAATTGAAGTTGAATGATTAGTTTAATGAGCTTTGTTTGATTAATTGCTTGTTGAGCTCTTTTAATTCATATGGGTAAAATATTTGTTGCAACGAGAGTTGAATAGACACGTTTATTTCATATGGTTGTGAGGTCGATTTTGTGATTTGAGTTAATATTTGATTATCTCAAGAGTTGGATAATTTCATTAGAAAATTCATTAATCTACATTAATTGCTTGAATTATTTTTTAGGTAATTAGTGAGGGGAGAAAAGATGTGGTACCTTAGTATACAAGTGGAAAAACACACAAAAATTAATTCTTAGACTCGTGTGATTACCCGAGTGTGAAAGAGTAAACTATTCCTATAACAATCTACATGATTATTTGATACATTATTCCAAAACTTATCCAGTACGGTTTAATTTGTATATTTTCGGTAATGCTCCTATTTTTGACCGATAAAAGGGATAAATGAACTTGTTGAACCACTAGTTGATTACCCCATAAGGAAGAACACCCGAACACATTTTAATTTTTGCATTTTAGTTTAATTGGTAACAAGATAGTTTTCACTACAATCAAACGCCGACACATATTCGCGTGTCAGTTCCCAGAGGGAATTGAACCTGGATCACCCACTCAAGTGAGAAGCCCAATGACCAGGTGAGTTAACTCATACTGAAAATTTAAATAAAAAATTCATTATTCAGTAATTAAACTTGTAATAAAATAAAGAAATACAAGCTAGGATACATCAACTCATATTACTGAACCATTTGGTAACTAGCTCAAAATATGTTGCATGTTTTAGATAAATACCATCGGTTCTAGTTTCATAATAACAGTCGGTACATTTGTCATCGACATCCTGGTCAAAAGCATGAAAATGTGCGATTTTTCTTTCCCAGTAAAAATTACAGCGGAACACTGTTTCACCAAAAGCTAATGGACAGAAGCTCCACTCATATGCCGGTGAATAAGGCCATAATGTATGTTGTCCAAGATCATCATTGCCAGAACGACAATGCACAATCAAAGGAACTGGGGAAGTTGCAGGGAGTTTACTATATATATGAATATGTACTCTTTTTTTGAAAAAGCAACCCTCGAAAGGATTAATCAAAATCATGAAAAAAAGAAATAGGAATATAAGCCGATCATGCATAGCCATTTTGAAGTACTATTGGGAGAAAAAATAAATGTATGAACCTTGTGTTTGATAATTGAGATGGGTAGGTTATATATAGATGGGCCAACACAATTATGATAATTAATTAAATTTATAATTTGAATAAGAAATAGACATAAATGGACTCTTATCCGTTGTTTTGAAATAGGGTAAGTTATAAATATTATTAATTTTTTTTTATCGGTAAATATTAGTTGTTGGTAGTTAGAAGTTAGTTCACCAAGTCTCCTTACACCCTAAGGGCTCATTTGGTTCGTAAGATAAAAGTATCTATCCGTCGAAAACATGCATGTTTTCGACGGATAGATACTTTTATCTTACGAACCAAATGAGCCCTAAGAATATATCTCCAAATCCACCCTTATATCTCCCTCCTAATTCGTTTCCAAAGGGAATCGAACCCAGGTCACTTACTCAAGTGAGGAGCCTGGTGGCCAGGTTTCCTTTTATGGTTAATAAATAATTGAGAAAAGGATATGGTAAATTAAATACAATTAATTTAGTAATATATATATAAACAAAAATGGATAGAATTTATTTAAATGCGATTAAATTAGATAAGATAAAGTTTTGTATGAAAATAGTTCATGATAAACTTATCAAGATACTCCATCGTCCCACTATATGTTTTTCATTTTGTCATTTTCGTCAGTCACACTACATGTTTTCATCCGTCCATGAAATTTGTGCTCATTTACCTTATTTATCCATACACAAAAATATGCATATTTCTTTTACAGAAATAAAATTACTTTGTTATCACTCTCCAACTATAACTAAACAATATATATACCATTGACTTTTACACTCACATTAATTATTTTATTTTATCTATTTTATTGAATACCTTATTATTTTTTTAATGTGTGTGTAAAAAATAATTGACCACAAATTTTATCGATGGGGTAGTAGATGTTAATAAATTTAAGGAACCGACAGGGTCACAGCCTGTAGCAAGTCGGAGGATGAAAGTAAAAAAAATTAAAATTTAAATGACTGATTTAAAAATTCAAAAGTAAGAGTACTAAAATTTTACACTATTAATTTTTTTTACTTTTTTATGCATTGAATTGTATATAACGTTGAATTACTTTTTTTTTTAATTTATCAAATTAATTATTTTTTGTTTCTAATTTATTATATATATATATTCAACAAGTTTTTTATTTTATAAATTTAATATTTTACACTTCTACAAATTTAAAATTTCATTTATTTTTATGCATTTAACAATAGAACATAAAAATAAATTTGACGTAGAACATAAAATTTAAAACATTAAAAATAAATTTATAAAAAAATTAGAACATAAAAGAAATATTCAACAAAAGGTAAATAAATTATTCAACAAAATTTTTAATATGGGCTCGTACCAACCAAGTGGGTTAGATCATTTGGCCACCGGGCTCCTCATTTGAGTAAGTGATCCGTGTTCGATTCCCTTTGAAAACGAATTAGGAGGGAGATATAAGGTTGGCTTGAAGATATTCGATTGGATTTGGAGCTGTTTCTACATATTTTTGCAATTTTAAGTGCTCTCAATCATCAATTTCCGAAATCATAACATCACCACCGCGGCCACACGTTCTCCGGTGAAGCTTTCATCATAATTCCACCTATTTCTCAAAAGTTGACATGGAAACAGCGCCGTCTCGGAAAAATCTAACCACCGCTGCTGCTTTCCTACTCTGCCTCTTCCGTGAGACAACGAAATTAACATTCTATCACCTTCTTCCACCCCCACTTCAAAAGAACTCAAAGATGTGAATTGCAATCATATATAATCCAAATATGACTTTAATAATTTTTAGTAATCAGAAATTCATAATTTAGTAATTAATCTTATAAACTGAAGAAGTACAAGGATACATCAACTCATTCTAGCTATCTAATTTCACCATTTGGCAGCTGGCTCAAAGCCATTCCAAGTTTTCCGATAAATACCATCAGTTCTAACTTCATAATAACAGTTGGAACATCTATCATACACATAATTGTCGAAAACCTTATAACGTGCGAATTTCCTTTCCCAGGAAAAATCACAGTGGAAAACTGTTTCACCAGCAAATAATGGGCAGAAGCTCCAAGAATATATATAATGGCGAATTAGGCCAGATTCTGTGTTCTCCAAGATCATCATCACCAGAACTACAATGGACAACCAAAGGTTTTGGAGATTTTTCTGGGAGTTTACTGTATATGTGAATATGTCTTTTTGTTCTTGTAAAGCATGCTTGGACAGAATTAATCAAAATGACAAAAAGAAATAGAAATATCACACGATCATGCATTGCCATGTTGATAAATGTATGAAGCTTGTGTTTTTTCACTGAGATTGGAGGATCAGAGAACTATGCTAGCTAGGCTATATATATAGCCGGTGTAAATTGCACATTTGGTGCCATGAGAATTTTTACTTAACAGATTAGATCCCACATTCATTTTTTATCCTATTTTTAATATATGTAGTCCCAGTCGTTAAATAAATTGTACATATGGTCCCATGAGAATTTGTGCTCAACTGATTTGGTTTCACATTAATCCATTAGTTTTAATAAATAAAAATTACGGGACCATTTATGTTAAATAAAGGACAAATTCATGAGCACAAATTCTCATGGGAGCATATGTGCAATCTACCCTGTATAGCCAACCCTATTAAGACAATTAAAATTATAATCCGGATCTGACTTAGGCATAAGTGGACTCCTTATCCGTTGTTTTTTTAAATAGGGTGAGTTATAATAATATTAATTGTCCAAATTTTCTTTTTATAGTTTATAAATAATTGAAAAAATCATGATACGGTAAAAAAAAACAGTTAATTAATTAGGACACTAATGGAATTTATTTAAATACGATTAAATGAAAGAAAAAAATAAAAGGACATTTGAAATTAGGAAATATATATGGGATTAATTTAAATAAGACTAATTAGTCAATATATGATATTGAAATAATGGAAAGAGAAACAAAAAGTAAGTTGATACAAGGAATTGATCAGTTATATACCACTAAATAAAGAAATATTCATATGGAATTAATCTATATAATTAAATTTTTAATACTTCTTCCATTTATAAAATTTGTGCTCACTTATATTATTTGTTCGTTCACAAAAAAATGTGCATATTCCCTTTATATAGAACCAAGGGAAGTGATTTAATTAGCTAATTATATTTGATTTCTTGTATTGTTTACATTAATTTGACCAATTGTGCTTAATTTTAAGAAAGACATAGATTTTTTTATTTTTATTAGTAAATTGAGATTTTTGGAGTAAGATGTTCTTAAAATAATTTTGGTGAAATAGAAAAAAAAAACAAAAAAGAAAATTTTGGGCTCACTTTTATTTGAGTACGTAACAATTTTGGTACACAAAGTTTGCTTTTTTTGGCTTTCGATACTTATCTTTAGGTGCTTTTAAAATTGGTCACCAAAATTTATTTTCTATCTCAAAATTAGTCCTTTCGTCTGATGACTCGTCATTGACTAACGGAATGAACTATCTGACGGGTAAAAATATAATTAATAATAAATCTGTACTTATATTATTATTTTTTTATTCCACATCCATTTCTTACTCCAGACACCTAAACCCTTCAAAATTCTTCTTTCCTCTTTATCAATAATTCCTGTTGTTTTATTTGTAAATTCTTTTGCATAGCAGATTCTCCATTTTAAAACATAAATAAAAAATTCATTACTTAGTAATTAAACTTACAAAATGAAGCAATACAAGGATACATCAACTCATTCTAGCTATATATCTAGATAATTTCACCATTTGGCGACTAGCTCAAAATCATTGTTATGTTTCCGATAAATAGCATTAGCTCTAGCTTCATAATAACAGTCGGAATATTTGTCATAAATATAACATCGTCTAAAACATGAAAAAGTGCGAATTTTAATTCCTTCCCATGAAAAATCACAGTTGAAAACTGTCTCACCAAGCAATATTGGACAGAAGCCCCATGAATATAATGGCGAATTAGGCCATATTCTGTGTTCTCCAAGATCATCATCACCAGAACCACAATGCACAACCAACGGATTTGGAGAATCTGCACAACCACAATTCTGTATTAATCTAGTCTCGTATGTATTTAAACTCACCAACTATGTCTTAATAGGCCGGAAAATATATTTGTTTTTTTACATCCTATATATATATATATATATATATTAATCTTTGCTCGTCTAACCATCCTCAACCTCAGTCTTCCACTCATTCCTGCTATGGCTTAGTCTTGTATGAACCAGTTACACCGTGCAACTTAAATTCATTTTTAAAAAGTTACACAAAATACTATTGAAAAGTTATACTCCTTCTGTCCCAAGATAAATTTCACACTTTCCTTATATGGGTGTCCCAACTCTTTCTTCACACCCCAAAAAAGGAAACAACTCACACTCGCAAAAGTCAATAAAGTACACTTTTTATATTTTATAATTTAACTTCACACTCACATACTTTACTTTTTCTTAATATGCGTGAAACTCCACCTATGAAAAAAATATTGGGACGGAGGGAGTACATGTTATGCACCAGTTACACCGTGCACAAATGACTTACTCAAAAATTATTCATAGACAATAATAATACTTTACGCTATTATTATCAACGATATCTTTATACATGGATATAAACATTTTTAATTCAAGAACTTTTTATCTTTTTTGAATTGGTCAAAAGAAAGATAAATTATTTACGAATTTAGTCCCAATTTTTTTAATTATGGAGTATTATTAATGGTTTGAGATTTAAAAATAATTTTTATTAACACAATCAGCAATATTTTTGCCTGAGAAAGAGCAATACGTGCCCGACACTTTAAAGACCAAGAGAACCAGAATGTTAATAGGTGAAGGATAAGGACGAAAAAAAAAAAAAATTCCCAAACTTTCAAAATAATAGTTTGTGTAGCCTCTTGCGATCTACTACTAGATCTTAATATGCTCACATTCTCACAAGCATTTGTGAATTTTGTGCTCATTAATTTGATAATTTTTTAACATAAATGGTCCCATAAATTTTTATGTTAAAATTAATGGATTAATGTGGAACCAAATCTTGATTATAAATTCTCATGGGACCATATGTGCAATTTATTTTAACGGGTGAGACAAAATGGAGTCGGATCCCCTCCATTTAATATTTCCTCAATTTCCTCCATTCAGTATAAATGTCATCATTATCATGTGTATATATGCATAATTAAAATAATTAATAAATATATATATGTATATATGGAACCATAATAATAAGTGATATTTACACTGAATGGAGTAAATATTAAATGGAGTGGATCCAATCGGACACAAAATATGCTAAAAGAAGGACAAAAAACAAAGTGAGACCAGATCTGTTCAGTATAAATTTTCATTGGACTAAAAGTGCAATTTACCCAATAAATTAATATAAAATTTAAAATTATACCTTATATTTTAAATACAAGATCCGAGTTGCAATCATAATCCACATATGACTTTAAATAATTTTTAGTACACTGAAAATTTAAATCAAAAAATTCATTATTTAGTAATTAAACTTATACAATCATTGTAGCTATCTAATTTCACCATCTGATAGCTAACTCAAAATCGTTCCAAGTTTTCCTATAAATAGCATCATCTCTTACTTCATAGTAACAATCTGAACATTTATCGTACACAACTTTGTCGAAAACATTAAAACGTACTATGTATTTCCCTTCCCACGAAAAATCACATCGGAACACTGTTTCAGCAGCAAATAATGGGCAGAAGCTCCACTCATAAGATGGCGAATTAGGCCATAAATTGCGTTCTCCAAGATCATCGTTACCAGAACCACAATGCACAACCAACGATTTGTAGAACTTGCAGGGAGTTTACTATATATATGAATTCGTCTTTTCGATTTTTGAAGCAAGCCTGGAGAGGATTAATCAAAATGAAAAAAAGAAATAGGTATATCACATGATCATGCATAGCCATGTTGAAAAACTATATATTGAGAGAAAAAATAATTGAGATGAGAGGACTAAACTTTGCTAGGTTATATATATGGCCAATACATGAGAAATAAATTATAATCCGAATAAGATTTAGGCATAAATGACTATTTATCCGTTGTTTTGTAATAAGGTGAGTTATAATAATAATATTATTATTACACAAATTTCCTTTTACGGTTTATAAATAATTGAGAAAAGGTATGGTGAAATACAGTTAATTTGGGTAAGTGCGACTAAATTAGGTAAGACAAAGTTTTTATGAAAAAATAATTAATGATAAATTTATGGGATTATTTTGAATTAGACTAAGTGCCTGTTTTAGAACTCTTAAAACAGCTTCTAAAATTGCATTTTTTAAAAGCTCCCCCTCACAGCTTTTAAAAAAAATTATTTCAGAAGCAGCTTTATAGAGTTTCAAAACAGGCCCTAAGTTGGTTAATATGCTATTAATATTAAGGAAAGAGAAATAAAAAAAAATGGTTGATATAAGAAATGGTGTTAATTACGACTTAAATCAGGAAATATTTATGTGGAATTAATCTAATTACAATTAAATATGTAATATTCACTCTTTTCATTAGAGGTGTGCTCACTTGCCTTATTTATCTGTGCACAAAAATATGCACATTCCTTTATGAAAACAAAATTACTTTTATAATCACCCTCAAGCCATAAATAAACAACACTTATCTTAATTTATTGAGATATTTTATTATTTTTTTAACGTGTGTGCAAAAAGCAATTAAACACAAATTTTATCGATGGGGTAGTAGATGTTAACAAAACTAAGGAACAAACTGGATGATCGCCTTTAGCAGGTCCAAGAATGAAAATAAAAAAAATATTTATAATTTATAGGATTGATTTAAAAATTCTAATTCAACAGAACTTAAAAGATAAAAAAATCTATTTTTCCTATTATAAATTGTATCCAAATAATAACTATATACGTGTATAGTTATTGTGAGAGTGAAGCTTAATGCAGAATTTTCTTATTTAAATGTGTAAATTTTTGTGAGATATCCCAATCAAACTAAATTATAGAAATTTTTATTGAACACACGGAGGGGATTTAAACTAACTTTTTACACCAACTAAGTCTTAATGGTTCGGAATGTATACAAAACGACGTCGTTCTACACATTTTTTCAGTAGAAGCGGATGATGCTTTAAAAGCCCGCCAATTTATTCTTTAATTGATAACACCCACAATTCTCAATATTATTTTCTCATTCACACTTTTTTTTAGATATTTGTTGTCAAAATTCCCTTTTTGATCATCGTTCATTTTCGACCATCTATATCTTTTTATGTTCTTTTGTTCAATTTCTTTTCTCTTCCTTCGTCCATCTTTTATTGTCGACATTCATTTTTCTCATAGCTTGCTTTGGCATAAAAAATATAGTGGAAAAAAACAATAATTTTTAATTAGAGAGAAAAGTTGTGGGCTCTCTCCCTCCTTATATGATTTGAGATGTTGTGATTGAACTTAAACTTTCAGAATAGTAGTTGTGTAGCCTCTTCTCTACCCACCAATTCATAATATATCCACATTCTTACATGCACTCGTATTTAATTTGGGTACAAATAGATTAACATTAAATTTAATATTATACCGTATATTTTAAACACAATAACCGAATTGCAATCATGATCCAAATATGACTTCAACAATTTTTAATACACTGAAAATTTAAATACAATATTCATTATTTAGTAATTAATTAAACTTATAAAATAAAGAAATACAAGCTAGGATACATAATAAACTCATTCACCATCTCAAAATCATTGTTATGTTTCCGATAAATAGCATCAGTTCTAACTTCATAATAACAGTCGGCACATTTGTCATAAATAACATCGTCAAAAACATGAAAACGTGCAAATTTTCCTTCCCACGAAAAATCACAGTTGAACACCGTCTCACCAAGCAATATTGGACAGAAGCTCCACTCATATGATGGTGCATTAGGCCATATTCTGTGTTCTTCAAGATCATCATCACCAGAACCACAATGCACAACCAACGGATTTGGAGAATCTGCAGGGAGTTTGCTTATATATATGAATGTGTCTTTTTGATTTTATAAAGCATGCATGCCTGCAGAGGATTTATCAAAATCAAAAAAAGAAATAGTGATATCACATGCACGATCATGCATAGCCATGTTGAGTTACTATTGGGAGAAAAAATAAATGTATGAAGCTTGTGTTTGATAATTGAGATATGAACTCTGCTAGGTTATATATATGGCCAATACAATTAAGATAATTAAATTTATAATTCAAATTAATTAGATTTAGGCATAAATGCACTCCTGATCCGTTGTTTTGTAATAAGGTAGGTTATTATAACGTTAACTTTACAAAATTTCCTTTTGTGGTTTATAAATAATTGAGAAAAGGATATGGTGAAATACAATCGTATTAGGAATATAATAAATAAATATGTATATATATAAAATATTGTCTTTTTTTTTTAAAAAAAAAAAGCATGTAAAGTGTTCAATGTTAACAATAGCAATTAATTAAATTGAAAAGTTGCTCATATTCTAAATTATTAAAAAAAAGACTAAATTAGTTAGTAGATGCTATTAAAATTAAGGAAAGAGAAATAAAAAGAAAGTTGATATAAGAAACAGAGTTAAATACGACCAAAAGATAGGAAAATTTAAGTACATTTAATCTAATTACAATTAAATATGTAATATTACAAAAAATATGTAATATTTGCTCCATTCATGAAATTTGTACTTGCTTGCCTTATCTATCTGAATACAAAAATATACACATTAATTCCCTTTGTGGAAACAAATTTCTCTATTATCACTCTCCAACCATAAATAAACAACATATATACCATTGATTTTACATTCAAATCAACTATCTTATTTTATCTATTTTATTATTATTTTAATGTGTGTGCAAAAAGAAATTGAGTTGAATATTTTATTATTTTCTTACTGCCTGTGGCAGGTCGGGGATGAAAATAAAAAAAATTAAAATTTATTGGATTGATTTTTAAAATTAAAAAGTTAAGAGAACTAAGTCAAAATCAGCCGAACTTAAAGATAAAAAAAATCCAGTACTTTACCTATTATAAATATGTATTAAAATAACAATTTTTTTATATAAATGTCCAATTATTGTGAGAGTGAAGGTTAATGCAGAGTTTTCTTATTTGAATGTATAAATTTTTACTGAACATCCCAATAAAACAAAAGTGCACAAATTATTATTAATTTTGTACCACAACTTTTCACCCTCAATTTGAAATGAAACCAAATTTAATCACCAATTTTTTGTTGTGGAGTACTATGATTGAAATGAAACCAAATTTAATCACCATTTTTTTGCTGTGGAGTATTATTAATGGTTTGAGATTTAAAAATAATTTGTATTAACACAATCAGCAATACTTTCGCCTGAGAAAGAGCAACACGTGCCCGACACTTGAAAGATCATGATGCCATTTACATTTCCAACGAACGTAAATTGAAAAATTCAAAAAGAATTGAGACTGAATTTGTATATCATACTTTCTTGGAATATAATATTCATCCTCGAATAATATTATATATTTTGTCAATAAATATCATCAACAATTAAATTATTAAAATTATTTATACTATTCATATTTAATTTAAGACTCCATTCATGAATTTGAAAATACACTACAAAAAACGCGGCGTTTACCGACCGCCAATTACCGACCGACTTAAAATCGGTCGCAAAATACAAATTTAGCGACCTATTTAGCGACCGACATTGAGTAACGGTCAAAATATGTCAATTACCGACCGCCCTGCGACCGAAAGCGGTCGCTAATTAATATAATAATTTACCGACCACGTAAATGCGGTCGCTAAATATTATAGTACACTAGCGACCGCCTTAAAGTGGTCGGTAAATTTTTATATGAAAATTTACCGACCGCATAGGCGGTCGCAAAATATGTTTGCCAATTGACGGGGAGAAAAATATTGACCCGATACGATTTGAATAATAGCGACCGCCTTTAGGCGGTCGGTAATTTTAAAATTTAACTTGCCGACCGAATGCGGTCGGTAAATGGTATCCGATGTGGTAGTTATTTCTTAATAATTTGCGACCGAATAGTCGGTCGCTAATTAAAAAAGGCGGTAGCAAAATTATTTTTATACAACAGCTTCTGCCCCAAATTTTTCAGTTTGTTTCGGGGCAAAACCCCCCAAATCTCGTCCAAAACCCTTCCAAATTACGAGCCTTATTTGAACGTGTTGGTTGCAATAGTGCGGGTCTAATATCACATTGTGCTCGTTTCTTCAAATTCACCGTACGTTTTTACAATTTTACCGTTTAATTCTTAATTTTGTTGAATATATCTATATATATAGTTTAATTAGTTGATTTTTGAGTAAGTTTGCATATATGCTTGATAAATTTAGTGTAATTAATGTATGATTACAGTGGATATTTTGTTTTAAAATTGTATATGCTTGTTTATAATCGAAACTCTGCCGAATTTTTTTAAAATTAAATGTTATGTATTTTTAATTTGTATCAGATGGAAATCTCTGATCGTCGTTGGATGTATCAAATGCCTCGTTTGATACAAGGAAATATGAACTCTGAATTTTGCAAGAAACTTGATGAGTTTATTACGTTTGCCTGTAGTAAACCATATTGCATGGATAGATTCGGCCATATTAGATGTCCTTGTACGGGCAAAAAGTGCGGTAACAAGAGATTTTTGAGCACTGATGAGGTTAAAACTCATCTTGTGATGTTTGGTTTTACTCCATTTGATTACAATTGGACTGGACATGGCGAACCCAACTGGAATTATAACATCGAAACAGTTATTGCCTTCTATGATCAGTGGAGTAGTGGTGGTGGTGAAAGATTTGAGATTGATTGTTCGAGCCGTGACCCACCTACTCCATGCTTTGGGACATCATTGGATGAGGTAGATGAAGAACAAAGGTATCATAGGATGATTGATGAGTCCGGTTTGGGTGGTCACCACACAACCATGGAGGAGGAACCAAATCCTCGTTCAAAGAAATTTTTTGAGATGCTGAAATCTGTCAATCAGAAGTTGTTTCCAGGTTGTGATACTGAGACTCAGCTGTCATTCAACGCTCAGATGTTGTCCATCAAAAGTGAAGGCAAAGTGAGTCCGAAAGTGATCAATCAATTTGCAAAGTTATTCAAACGGGCCCTACCTAAAGAGAACACCGCACCAAAAAAATTCTATCAAAGTAAGAGTCTCTTGAAGGATATGGGTTTACCGTTTGAGAAGATTGATTGTTGTACAAACGGTTGCATGTTGTTTTGGGGCGACGACGAGAGCATTAACCAGTGCAGGATGTGCAGCCACCCTAGGTTCAAACATTCTGATTGTAGGAAGAAGACAACTTTCAAGTGTATGTATAATCTGCCCATCACTCCTCGTCTAGAAAGGTTATATCAGTCAAGTGTCACTGCAAAAGACATGGCATGCCGAGGAGTGTTCTGGTCAGAATTCTGGAGAGATGCGTCATCCTGCAGACTCTAATGCTTGGAGACATCTTGATAGAGAGTTCCCAGATTTTGCGAGTGAGAAGAGAAATATGAGGCTTAGTTTGTGCACAGACGGATTTGCTCCATTCGGTATGCACGGAAAGAAGTATTCGTTGTGGCCTGTGTTGTTGACTCCGTACAATCTACCCCCTTGGTTGTGCATGAAGCCTCAACACATATTTCTCACTGTTTTGGTGTCTGGTCCTCACAACCCGAAGCAGAAGCTGGATGTCTACCTTCAGCCGTTGATTGCCGAGTTGTTATATTTGTGAAATTCGGGAGTAGAGACATATGACGTCTACCGAAAGGAGAACTTCACGTTACGGGTTGCTATTTTATGGACCATTAGCGACTTTACAGCATATTCTATGTTATCTGGGTGATCCACAGCTGGAAGACTAGCATGCCCGTACTGCATGGATGAGTCTGATGCATTTTATCGTGGTTCGACAACCATTGGAAGTTTCTATGTGATGATCATGCCTTCCGGAGGAACAAAAAGAATTTTCTAAAGGGTAGCGTAATGATGAATTATTGTCTAGTCTCAATCCGGGTGGGAGTGGGAATGCGGGTGGGAATGCGGGTGGGAATGACGGTGGGAATGAGGGTGCGAGTAGGAATCATGATATGGATGAGGATGAGAGAGGATTTAATTCAAATGATGATCAGTAGTATTTGATTATTGTGTATTGATGAACACTATTTACGCTTTTTCATGTTTTTTTAGTTTGTTATTGAAAACTAATTTTATTTTTAATATTTTAACGTTGTATGAAATGATTTTCGTTATTTCAAATTTTATGTTTTGTATAAAATTTTATTTGTTATTATAGTAAGTAATGTGGTATATTAAATTTATGCAATAAAAATTGTTAATATATAATTTGAAAAATAAATTGGATGAATTATAGAAAAAATTCGGTGATTTAATATATAAATAAACAAATTCAAAATAAAAAGGAAATAATTTGATGAATTTGAAAAAAAAACGTGACTTAATTTGAAATTATATACAATTAATAGCATAAAAATTAAAAAAATTAATTAATGTCAAATATTAAATTTATAAAAAAAATATTTAATTGAAATAGATATATATATATATATATATAAACAATATTGAAGTATAAAGAAATTAATTAGATGTATTTTGAAAAAAACTGGAGTTGATTTGAAGTAATATACAATTAATTGCATAAATTAAACGAAAGCAAGTCATAGCCCGAGTGGAAATAATTTAACGACCCATTTTTTTTCTTAGAAATAATTTTACGACCGCAAGAAGCGGTCGCTAATATTATAATTTAACGACCGCCAGTCGGTCGGTAAATATTTCTGAAATAGAAAAATAAATATAATATAAATTATTGCCGACCGCCTAAAGCGGTCGATAAATATAAAATACCGACCGAATCAAGCGGTCGCAAAAATTTTATTATAAATATTTTAATATACATTAATAATTTACCGACCGCTTTTAACGGTCGTTAAATTTTTACCGGCTCAAACCCGGATTGTTTTACGACGGATTTACCGACCGTTAGACGGTCGCTAGTTAGCGACCGAAAGAAAAAAACGGTCGGTAAATATTACCTACCGCGGTTTCTCCGACTAACTTATTCGGTCGCTAAATCGGTCGGTAATCTCCGTTTTTTTTGTAGTGATAAATGGATTTAAAAAAATACATGTAAGAAAATATATATTTCAAATTAAGAATTATAAAGAGAAGAGAAAAAGTAAGGAGATATATATATATAGATGGAAATGAGTAGAGAGGAAGAATTTTAAATGATATATGATTTTGAATTCTTCTGTTTAAAATATAACTCAAATCTAATCATTTGTAAATTCATGGAAAGGGTAACTATATGTGTGTGAAATCCACGAATTTCAAATCCACCCATCCAAATAGAGCATAAGGAAAGTTACATAAGAAATAAAGTTATATACGACTAAATTAGGAAATATTTACACAAATATTTATGTGGAATAAATTTAAATGTTGTGATAGATGTTAATAAAATTAGCATTAGTCTTATATGTATCAGGTGCATTGTGCAACTCAAGTTCATTTTGAAAAAGTTACATAAAATACTACTAAAAAATCACACATATTATTACTGAAAAGTGTATTTTTAATGGTATAACTTTTCAGTAATAAATAATATAATTTTTAAAAATACACTTGAGTTACATGGTGCACTTGATGCACAAGAGACTTGCTCATAAAATTAATGAAAGACAAACAAAAAAGCGGAACTCATTCCTATTTGAGTAGACATAGTGAAGATTTTATATGAAAATAGTATAAATGGTAATATTATAAATTGTTTTCATTCAAATTTTGTTGTACCTATCCTAAATGTTAATATCTTGTTTTGATTAGATTTTGATGTGTGCAAAATATATCTTTTATTATGGTCACTAATGTATTTTTGTATAAATTTGATGGCTAAGGAAGTTACAATTGTAAAAGGAAAGTCTACAACTGTATATGTTGATCTGGCGAACTAACTACTTCAGCATGAGGATAATTACAAAGATTTGGCAGATCGCCAAGACTCACCCAGATCCATGAAAGGGCGGAGCTCGTCCAAAAGGGCTCGCCTCTGTCATGATGGAGCTTGCCCCATGTCCCCTTGGAAGACCTCGCCGAGGTCCATGATCGAGCTCACCGCTGGTTCTCTTCACTCGCCCCGGGGTCAATCTGCTCATTTGGCCAACTCTCACAGGAGTTCCTGGCCCATTTCTCTGGGTTCGGATCCTACCTTACCCAGAAGCACCGACTCGCCAACATCCATCAAGGCGAGAGCAAGACCGACCAGCAGTACCTAGAAAGGTTCGATAAAATCCTGCTGGAAGGCGAGCCGGTGAGTGAGGACACCAAGGTCGTCGCATCGATGGCCGGGCTAAAAAAGGGCACCGACCTCTGGAAGGAGATGCACCTCGCATGTCCCTACACTTACAGTGAATTCCGCCACAAGGCAGGGGTGTTCGTGGCTATGCAGGAGGCACTACTGAAAGAAGTTAGTGCCCACGAAGAAAGGAAACCCTACGGGAAGAAGTCCGGGGGCACCTACAAAGCTCCCCGGAACTTAAAAGCCTTTGGCGAAGGAGATGAGCTCAAATAAAAGCTCAATCAGGTCCTCACTGTCTCCGTTGACCGCGTCTTCACTGCCGTCAAGGGCAAGGCCATGCTGGAAGAGCCAAGGCGGATCCGCCAGGACCGCACGAAGCTCAACCTCAACAAATTCTGTGCCTACCATCAGGCTATCGGCCACTTCACCAGCGAATGCCGAGACCTCCTCAAGCAACTCTGGAAATTTTACGAGGAGGGGAAATTGGCCGAGTTCGTGAAGAAGGCCCCAGCTAAGAGGCCAAGGTTCGAAAGGAGGGCTACCTCCAATGATGAAGAGGAGGAAGCGGACCAACCTGGTCCCCACAACAGACGAAGGGCACCTCCCCAGCCTCAGCAAAACTTGGAGCCCACCCGAGAGCTCCTAGTTCTCGAGGAGGAAATCGGAGCTGCCGGAGGTTTCCAGGACGGGGGATCCTCCATATCCAGGAGAAAGAGGAAGGCCAAAATCCGGGCCATAAACCAAGTCTAGGAAGGTAGCTCCTGCCCCATATCCGTTTCACAGCTTACTGACGAGCTAACATTTTCCTCGGCGGACCTGGAGGGGGTACTAATACCCCACAATGACTCGTTGGTGATAACCGCCAACATCATGAACGTTCGAGTTCACAGGCTACTTGTGGACACCGGCACATTTACCAATATTCTCTTCAAATCCACCTTGGATGCCTTAGGTGATTTTGAGTCGTATCTGGAACCTAGCAATGCTAGGATAGTGGGGTTCGGAGAAGCTGTGACCGTCCCCCTAGGTAGTATTAGGTTGAGCGTCCAGCTTGTATCGGTTGAGGACCCCGAAAGGAGACTGACTAGACTCATAGATTTCCTTGTTGTCGACCAGCAGTCCTCCTACAACGGGTTCCTTGACCGCCCATTTATTAATGAATTCAAAGTGGCGTGTTCGACCTACTACTACTGTTTGAAATTCTCAACCCCAAAAGGTGTCGGAACTATAAAAGGTGACCAGAAAAAGGCCCGAGAGTGTTTACTCCAAATGAAATATGGTCAGGTCAAAAAAGCGGTGACACGAGTCCAAGTCCTTGAGGAGGACGTACAGATTCCTACAGACGAGCCAAACACCCTAGACGTCATCTCGGTCGAAACTGAGATGATGGAGGCAGACGATTTGTCAGAAATCAATCAAGGCACGGGACCTGTGCAAGACACACAGCCGACACCAATGGAGGACTTGGAAGAAACCCAAGTGTTGAGACCTGCGCAGGGATCAGCACCTGCGCAGGAGCAGCAACCTGCTCCCATGGAGGTAGTTGATGAAGCCCAAGATGGGGGACCTGCGGGAGGTCAAGAACCAACACCAATGGACGTTGACCCAACTCCCCAAGTCACCGCACCATCCCAAGTTGACAAACCACCGGAGGTGCTCACAGCTGACGAGCCTGCCCAAGCTGAAAGCCAACCCGATGACCTCGAACCGCGCATAGGCCACTAGCCTGCACAGATGTCACAAGAGGAGTGGGATGAGTTCATCAGCGACCCGAGGTGGAAAAGTCAAACGAGAAAAGCCACCCCCATGGAAAAATTGACGGCACTCCCGGTGGACCCGGAAAGGGACTTAGAACTTTTCATCGGTTCTGAGTTACCTGAACCGTACCGGTCGAGGATGGAGCTATTCTTAATGACCAATCTGGACGTGTTTGCCTGGTCCCACAAAGACATGACGGGGATCCCGTTGGAACATGCTTGCCACAGACTTAACATAGATCCGACGAGAAGACCCGTACGCCAAAAGCGGAGGAAGTATGGACCAGACAAGTACGCAGCTCTAACGGTTGAGGTGGAGAAGTTGTTAGACAACAAGCTCATCAAGGAAGCTTTGTGTCCGCAGTGGGTCGCGAACCCCGTCCTGGTGAAGAAACACAATGGGACGTGGAGACTCTGCATTGACTTCACGGACCTGAACAAAGCATGCCCGAAGGACAACTTCCCACAACCTCACATTGACCAGCTGGTGGACAGCACCGCAGGCCATGAGATGATGGCATTCATGGATGCTTTTGCGGGCTATCACCAGATAGCTCTACACCCAGATGACCAGGAACATACGGCGTTCTACACCAACAAGAACATGTATTGCTGGGAAAGGATGTCGTTCGGGCTCATCAACGCCGGAGCTACCTACCAAAGATTGGTGAACAAAATGTTTGACCAACAAATTGGCGAATCCATGGAGGTGTACGTAGATGACATAGTTGTCAAGAGTCTGAGAAAGGAGGACCACTTGGACCACCTAAAACAGACCTTCGACATACTGCGCCACTACAAAATGAAGTTGAACCCCAAAAAGACCAGCTTCGGCGTACACTCCGGAAAATTCCTGGGGCACCTAGTTAGCCAGCGTGGAATTGAGGTCAACCTAACACAGGTTCAATGCATAATCGAGATGGGTATACCCGATTTCGTCCAAAAAATCCAAAGGCTGACTGGGTGCATGGCAGCCCTGAACATATTCATCTCCAGGTCCGGCGACCGAAATCGTCCGTTCTTCGAGGCAATTAAGGCAAACACACGAAGAAACAAAGAGGCTGCCAAAGCCAACAGGCTCCACCTCAAAAACCACTTCGTTTGGACAAATGAATGCCAACGAGCCTTTGAGGACATCAAAACATACCTGGCAGATACACAGGTCCTGTCAAAGCCGATACATGGAGAAAAGTTATACCTCTACCTGGCTGCATCGGAGGTGGCCATCAGCTCCGTCCTGGTCCGAGAAGAGGAGAAAACACACCTACCAGTGTACTACGTAAGCCAAGTACTACACGAAGCTGAGTTGCGGTACACCCCAACAGAGAAGCTGGCTTATGCACTGGTGATGAGTGTTAGAAAATTAAGGTCTTACTTCTTTGACCACCCAGTAGAGGTGTTGACAACGTTCCCACTGAACCAAATACTACAGCGCCCAGACACCGCCGGACGCCTGCTGAAATGGTCACTGGAGATCAGCCAATACGGTATAACCTACGCACCCCGAACAGCAATCAAGGGACAAGCACTTGCCGACTTCATCATCGAGCTAACTTTCCCACAAGATCCGACGAGGGGGCGTATAGCTCCTTGGCATCTCTATGTAGACGGATCATCAACCAGCATGGCAGCAGGCGCCGGCGTGGTCCTGATCAGCCCAGACAGACAAGTCTTCACCTCCGCAATCCGGTTCGACTTTCGAGCAACCAACAACGAGGCGAAATATGAAGCACTAATAGCGGGACTTAGGCTATCATTAGCTGTAGGGGCAACCAATCTTCAAGTTTTCGGAGATTCCCAGCTAATAATATCCCAAGTCCGGGGGGAATATGAGGCAAAAGACCAGCAGATGATGACTTACCAGAAGACATCTGATCTCGATGTTTACGCAGGTTTACATCAATCAGATACCGCGGCTAGAAAACACACAAGCAGATGCTCTAGCCCGGCTAGCTACTAGCAACGGCGAAGCCGAATTCACGGAGGTTGTGATCACCATACTGAAAAACCCCTCGACTTTCGATTACAAGATAAATCAAACCTCGAGCGGGGGGCAGGAGGACAGTGAAGGTGGTGAAGATTGGTACACTCCAATCCAAAAATACTTAACAGACGGAACAACCTCCGTGGACACCTGGGAAGCTAGCCGGTTAGTAAAGCAAGCTACCAGATATAGGCTGCTGGATGGCCAACTCTACAAATGCGGATTCTCTCTATCCCTACTCAAATGCCTAACTAGGAGACAGGGGTCCGAAGTGTTAGAAGAAATTCACGAAGGAATTTGTGGGAGTCACGCTGGGGGGCAAGCATTGGCATACAAGACGATCAGGCAGGGCTACTACTGGCCCACTCTTCGCAAAGATGCCATCAGCTTCGTTCGAAGGTGCCGAAAGTGCCAACTTTTCGCACCTAACATCCACTCCCCAGCCAACCAGCTTAAGTCGGTTTTCAGCCCATGGCCTTTCGCGAAATGGGGTATCAATTTGATCGGCCCATTTCCACCTGGTAGAGGCGGTGTAAAGTTTGCGGTCGTAGCAGTAGACTACTACACTAAGTGGGCTGAGGCCGAAGCTCTCACAACAATAACCCAAGAAAGGATGATCGGCTTCATTTGGAAAAACCTGATCTGCAGATTTGGGCTCCCGCAGTCGATCATCACGGACAATGGAAGGCAGTTCGACGGACAAAAGTTGAGAGACTTCTGCAGTTCATGGAACATCAAGAAGCACTACTCAACTCCATATCATCCCCAGTCGAACGGCCAGGTAGAGGCGGTGAACAAGATCCTGAAACATATATTGAAGCTCTGCCTCGAAGAAAAGAAAGGGAGCTGGGCAGACGAACTCCCGGAGGTCCTGTGGTCTTATAGAACTTCCTATAGGGCCAGCACCGGGGAGACCCCGTTTGCCCTAGCCTTTGGGACTGAAGTCGTAGTCCCGGTCGAAGTCCAGAACAAGACTTGGAAGGTGGTAGGGTATGATAAAGAAAAGAATGATGAAGCCCTGGCAGTAGAGAAGGATCTGATCGAGGAAACCAGAGCTTCGTCAGAAATGAAAAACGCCACCTACAAGCTTAGGACGGAAAAATATTACAACTCTCAGGTCCGAGATCGAAAGTTCAAGGTCGGAGACCTGGTGTTAAAAAAGAAATTGATGACCCCACCAGGTGTATTCATTTCAAACTGGGAAGGACCATTCCGGGTCACCGCAGCCTGGCCAAACGGTACCTATGATCTAGAAGACGCAGAAGGCAAAGCTTCGTCATACACCTGAAGCTCGGCACATCTAAAAAAGTTCTACCAATAGACTAGAATCCTGTAATAGACTAGTCGAAGGTTTGCATCAGAAATGTCAATGGCAACCGATGTAAATTACACTGCTATGAAAAGCCAAAAAAAAATTCAGAAAAATTCCCAAGTGTTTGGACCTGTGCGGCTCTCCAACCAGGCGAGCTGCACCAGGTCGCCCACTGCTCCAGGGAGCTCGCCAAACCCAGCTCGCCCACATGCTCAAAAATCCGCAATGCGCAAGGACCAAGGTCCCAAGCATTGTAATATTATAGCTCGAAGGCAAAGGCCAAAGTACCCAAGGTCACGAAGGTACCCTTTTTAAAGAGTTGCTAAGCACCTACTGCCACAAGTTAGAAAAATTCACGAAAAAGACAAAAAACGTCTAAGGCAAGGTTCATGAAACCCAATGGCCCAACGTGAATCAATCGAAGTGCAGTTCGCCGCCCAAAGTGGTCTAAGACGAACGATTCGCAGCCCTAAGTGGCGTAAGACGAAGAATACGCACTCTCAAAATAGAGGTACAATTCGTAGTCGCAAGTGACATAAAACGAATGATTCGCTTCTCAAAGTAGAATAAGACGAACAATTATGTACCAGAAAAATAAATAAGAACGAGCTATTTAGGAAATTATAACGTAAAAGCGCAAATACATAAAGGAAAAGAGTTGGACAAAAAATGCTCGGCTTATATTCAAAAGATACTTAAGAGATTTTCAAGCCAAAAATATACTTGAAAAAATCCTAAGTATGAGTAGATGTGCTGGCCACAAAGGCCGACCAGCTGGCCATCTTTGAACTGCAAAAAAGCTCCTTCTGGGCGAGCTGCACGTGCCCGGCGAGCTAAATCTACTTGAACAAAAAAGAAAAGGCTACAAAAATGGAGCTCCTTCTGGGCGAGCTCTGTAGCCCGGCGACCTACCACAAGTTGGTAAATAAAAAGCTAGCCTAAGAAAGGAAAAGAAAGCCTAAACATCTGGAGCAGCAGGAGGGGCATCAGCGGGCACCTCGCTGGAACCAGAGGCCACCGGGTCGGATGGGAGTGCGAGCTCAGCCTCTGTGGTTATATTGCCAGTAAGCCCGGTGGTGTCGAACTCACTGAGGTTCAGCACAGCAGCCCAGCAGGCTTCTTGGAGCTGTGCAACAGTAAGAGGAACATGCTCCTCCTCGCCAGCGACCTCCTCCTCAACAATGCCCAGCTCCGGTACCTCGACCGTTTTGATAACTTGAAATCGCGTGGGCACGAAGTCGAGAGGTATGCCGAGCTCCGGGAGGTCGCCGATGTCCAGTTCGGTGCCATCGTGGAAGGGAATCCGGTCCATGCAGGCCTTGAAATCGCCCACAACGGCCTCCACCTCATCATCCTTGTGAGCTTGAGCCCACCAAAGAGTCCGCAAGAGCTCGGCATAACATTGGACGCATCCTTTGTCAGAGGCCTCAGCCTTCACGGCCGCCAGATCCGGCGAGAAGGAAGCGTCATGCCGCAGCTCGGCAATCTCGTTAGCCTTCGCCTCCAGCTTGCCCCTCAGCCTCTCACACTCAGCCCTGGAGCTCTTCACCAAACCCCGCTGCAGTGCGAGGTCCTTCTTCGTGATCCCATGACTGCCGACCTCCTGAGCGAGCTGGGCGGCGAACTCCTCCTCCTTAGCTTTTATCCTCGCCTCCGTCTCCTGCTCGAGCCTGGCGAGCCGGTGTTGGACTGTCTCAAGCTGCTGAAGGGCACTCTGCTCGGTGACCAACGATGCCTCGGCCCTCTCCTCGGTGAGCTGTGCTTGCCTCTTCGCCTTGTCAGAGGTCTCCGCCAGCGCCAACATCCTTCTGTTCCTGTCGGAGCGACCTGCCTCCAACTCGGCGAGCTGCTCTAGAGCTTTCTTATTAGAGAGCACCAATCTACTCGCATGATGAGCCGAGAGGATGAGGTTCTCTTTCAGATCTTGGCCGTTGATGTTCGCCACCGACGGAGTTGTCCAATGCCTCGGCATCTCACTCACGGCATTTCGGGCTGCGCCCGGAGGGAGGTTCTGCATCAACGTAAGGGAGGGGGATCGCTCGAAGGCATGCAGGGCCTCTTGGCGGTTCGGATAGGCAATCGGGGCATAACTGCGAGACCAAAACAGATAGAAAATGTTATAAAAATAGAAACAATGAGCAACGTGAGTCGGTTGGGCGAACTACTTACTGAGCTCGGTCGGGGTCCCAACCAAGGATCATGTCGTCATTGGTTTTCACTTCGAATGGAGACGGCGAGGGTGGCGAGCCCCGAATAGGTGTGGCCGCGAGCGGGGAAGCGGATTGAGTGGATCCCCCCTGCCCGGACCTCACCGAGGTCCTCTCTACTCGGTCGGAGTCCTCGTCGACCAGGCCCGTGTACCTAGTCCTCTTGCGAGCTGGGGGATCCTCCTCGCTAGCTCGAGATCCGTCCCCCCTTTGGGTCCCCTTCTTTCCTCGACCTCGCTCGGAGGGGGCGACAGCTCACCCCCCACCTCGGCCGGTCCGAGCGACCTCAGATGCCTTGGACTTCTCAGGAGCCTTGGCTTTCTCCTTTTGAGCTCCCGATCCCCCTGCCTCGCCCTTTTTGGAGGCGAGCTATGCCTCCTTGCTCGCCTCCAGCGCGAGCACGGACGGTGGGGCGAGTCTGTTGGGACGAGGTGGGCCCATCTCGAAGCGCTCCTTCACGATTTGGTAGGCCTCGGGGACCTCGGCGATCGGGATGGCGACGAAGCTACCGCCTGCACAAAAAACTACGAGTGTCAACATAATGGGCGAACTACACCCCCCATAGGTGAGCTTCAAGGAGTTAAACCTGGGAGCTCGGGACCTTGAATATCGAGGTGGTGCGGCAATGTAAGGAGCCCGGCGAGCCGTAGGCAATGGTGCGCGCACAGGTGGGCGACCTGCCTATCCTTCTCACTTCTCAAACAGCAGATTGCGCGCACTACGTCGAATTGGGCCGATACCTTATGCCTGCCTCTGCTGGATTTGTGGCGCTTCGGAACTGCAAAAAGAGAAAATTAGAATTAGTATATCTAATTCAACCCACACATACCTAAATAGGCGACCTACTGCTGGCTTCCCCGTATCCCTCCGGAGTAGGAATACGGTCACCCCGTCCATGGTACGTGCTGGAAGCTCGCCAGTCTCCGCCAATGAAGAAAAATTGTTTCTTCCAGTCACGAACTTTGTTTGGCAAGTCCCCGAGAAATTTTTCCCCCGGGCGAGCCTTCAGGTAGTAATACCCCGCGCCATCCTGCGCCCGCTTGGTCACGGCGAAGAGCTCACCCAGGTCCGCCGAGGTCGTCGCATTTTCATAGCCCTCCAGCCCAAAAACAGAAATGGCGGCGATAAGGTTGCTCCACGCATTCGGAGTAAGCTGGGTGATGGCCAGGTTATTATCAGCGAGATATTGGCCAATGATCGGGTGCAATAGCAATGTAAGCCCGGCCCTTAGGACATCAACATTCAAGGCGGTCATCCCCTCAGGAGGCGCGTCAGCTCGCTCATCCTTAATTGGGGCGTACATGAAGATGTCGAGCGGGATGCGATACTCCCTGCGTATGATGGGCAGGTCGCATTCATCAATAAGGCTCATCACCTCGCCAGCTTTGTACTCAGACGGGGCAACTTCCTCCAGGTCGGCGGGGACGGCGGGAGGTATCCGACTCGAGCAGGGGAAGCTCGCCGCGTATTCGGCGACATACTCGTTCCAATCGAATGGATGAACCACGTGGGTGGGAACCTGGTACTCAACTAGCTGGGGTTCCGGGAAACCGATACGGCGGAACCATTCGAGCGTAACTTCCTCCAGGTCGCCACCCTCCTCACCGACCTCGGCAACGCCCTCATCAACCTCCTCGGGTCCTTCGTTGCCACTGGCAACTCTTTCCTCTTGGGCGACCTCGCCACCTTCCTCACACACCTCGCGGTATACAGAACTGGAGGCTCCTTCCTTCGGATCGGGACACAGCTCGCTAGGATCTCGCCACGCAGCTCGCCGAAGACCTGGCGGGCTACCGAGGTCGCCTCGGAGCTAGAGCCGATCTCCACAAACGAAACCCGAGGTGGCTCATCCTCAATTATTGGCCGATTGTCAGGGTTCCGGTTTGATAGGGTTCTACTCGAGGAACGTGTCGACATGGTCTCAAGGGAGTCCAGAAGGTTCTCAGTCCAAAATCCAATAGTCCGAAGTCAAGGGAGTCCGAGAGATTATCGGTCCAAAGTCCAAATAATTCCGAAAAAATGGAAAAAAATCACGTAAAAGGCAGAAGAGAAGGGAAGAAAGTTCGAATACTACCTTGAAGAGCCTTTGAAAATCCGTCGAGCACAAGAAAAGTCGGTCACCGGGAAAGCTCTGAGAATTCGAAATGCAGAAAGTGAGGAAATGAATCCATTTCCCTCTATTTATAGACGTCGGGGCAAGGTGCGATATTCACGAAGTACAGGGACCTGTTTGCAAGAAATTTGAAAGTTGACATGATGGTGGGCGGGAACCGAGACCTCAAAAGGCGTGCATGACTCCTGGATTCCCACACCACGCCGGCCAGGAGCAACCGCCTTGGCCGAGTTCGCCTGCTAGCCCGACGGTCACCCATGGGTAGTTCGCCGGGTTTTAAGTTTTCCAGCTCGCTTGCACATTTGACGAGGTCATGGTGCATGCGAGCTGGGGGCAAATGTTGATCTGGCGAACTAACTCCTTCAGCATGAGGATAATTACAAAGATTTGGCAGATCGCCAAGACTCACCCAGATCCGTGGAAGGGCGGAGCTCGCCCAAAAGGGCTCGTCTCTATCATGATGGAGCTCGCCCCATGTCCCCTTGGAAGACCTCGCCGAGGTCCATCTTAGCACGACGTCGGTCAACCACACAAGGCATTAGAGCTCGCCCTACAGCTCGCCCAAACTAGTGAAATCCACCTTCGAGCTCGCCTAGGAGCTCGCTTGTTGGTCAACAGGACCCCGATGGCGCGCTCTTTTTCCCTCCGTCCGGTTTATCCACAAGGGTGGTTTACGGCGAGGTTTTTAATGAGGCCCATCTAGTATAAGGCATAGTAGTAGGACGAGGCATGATAAAGGAAGCAGTGTGAGAGACCAAAACGAGGGTAAGGAACCCTCGTCAACACCGGAAGCCACATAGACTCGTAAGGTGCCGTCTCACACTCGCACACCTATAAATAAGACCTCTCTTGTACTATTCAGGGAATAATTCTCACATTTCACACAATTAATACAATCCCTACTGCAATATTTCTCTCTCTAAACTCTCTCCACTCCCTCCCTAAGAACATTAATTCAAAGATTATTGTTTGATAGGATTGATATGTTGTAAAGCCACATAAACAAACATTGATTAGTAAAGTCTATCAACAGTATAGTTGTTAAACCTACAATTAGACAAGACCTTGCCACTGTAATATTATTCATACAGCTAGAATCTAACTTGCAGGAATTAAAGCTGTAAAGTTCAAAGAAGCCTACAGGTGAGAAGACTGTTTGAAGATTGAAGTACAAGATTAAGGATAAGAAGGATTAATCAAGACCCTTATAACTCAAATTAGTGACACAATTATGCGCTCACTAAAGAGCACTTAAGGATGTGTTTATCATGAAGATCTGGAAGCATAATGAAGACTAATTCAAAGAAGAACCAGAATTCTGAAGATAAAGACAAATAGTGCAATATGTACTATTCTGTGTGAAGGAGGAGGACCACCTCACACATGCGAAGGTTTATAGAGAGAAAGAGGAGTCTTATCCAAGAATTCAAATTTGAATTGCCCAGCGGATAAAACAGACCTCTTCATCTATAAATAGAGGAAGGATTCAGAGGCAACAATAACAACAACGTGAGCAAACAAACATTCACTCTGAGCAAGTCTATAACCAACCATATTATAAGAAATTTTATCAGTTTTATATCTCTTTGTGATTCATAGGATAGTTGGTTAGGATTTCTTAGAAAAATCACATTTTTGTTGTTGTTCCCTCACACTTATTACTTATTTTCTACCTTGTGTAGATATCTTTTTGTGAGGTTATTTCTTTGAAACTCTGTGTGAGTTAATAGGTTAGAGTAGTTTCTTACATAGAATAGAAATTTGAGTGAATCTAGTTCTGAGGCATAATTACTTGTATTGATTTTTGTGATCATTTCTTAGTGAACTTGCATGGCATTTGAGTGGTGTAATAATTATAGTCATATTGCATCAATTTGTGCTCATTTTAAGATGAATTTTTAGAATTTTACATGCATTCAGAGCCTTAATTGTTATCGTTAATTATGTTTGATTTAATTGAAAAACCATTGTATTACACTAATATTGTTAATTCTCAGGCTTAGTTTTGGATAAGAAGCTATGTGGCCACTCAAAATTCTGTTCCAACTTCATTATCCACAGTGCCAAATCGAGACTTCACCACTCAACAACTGTGCCACCGATTCAAATCCGCCGCAACCATTTCAACCAAACACTCACAGCACCTCAACCCACAGCTTCATCAAGCAAACTCCCTGCCGCCAGAATCTGAGTTCGTCAATCTGCCACAGTCACGAACAACTCATCTGCTGGAGATCGCGACAGTCGCCGTGCGTCGCGCCGTCGCACCACCATTCTGCCGCCTCTGAATCTCGCCGGAAACCACTGCAAATCGAAGCCCAGTCCCTGTTATCAACGGAAGTCAAGCGATGCCGCCCGATTCCCGTAGCCTCTGCTCTCCGCCGTGAAATCCGCACCGCGACAACTGCTCGCAAGCCGGATCGTCGCTGTCAGTCCACTTCTCCTACTCGACCTCTGTTCCGCCTGAATGTCGCAATTGTTCGCGCCCAATACCTGGAATCCGTTACCTTCTCTTGGTAATTGAATATTTGGTCTCAAGAGTACATTTGATTATTTGGGCCATATTTTCACTTGGGCCAATTTACACATTTTATGAGGCCCATTTGCTGAGGGCTTGGGTGAGTATATTTATTAAGGGAGACGTATCAGAACACGGGATTCACTACGCTTTAGATTACGAATTACGCCATTAGGGCAGTAGATTAGTGGTTAGGGTTGTGAGATTAATTATTTTTTGGGCTCAAATAGTAGAATTAGGGATTAAACAAATTTATTTTCTTTAATTTCAATTCATCGGGATTAAGAATTATTTTTCTATGAATTTTTTGTTATTTTCGGTTTGATTTCTTAAACGTTTGTTGGATTACATTTATTTTCATATTTGTTGCAAATTAATTTCAAGCTTTTATTAAGTTTCATGCAACTTCTAATCATTCATTTATTTATGTTATGTTATTTTTAGTAATGCATGCTATCTCGATTAGTCCTAGTATTTTTTTATCTCATCTTTGGGCACTGCATATTTAATTTATTGTTATATATCATTCGTTTTAAAATACTGCATAAAACTTGGTTTTTTTCACAAAGAAACTGAACTCTACAACTGTAGACTTTATAAGTCACTCAGCTGTTAAGTTTCTTAGGGTATGTTTGGTTCGTAAGATAAAAGTATCTATCCGTCAAAATCATGCATGATTTTGACGGATATATATTTTTATCTTACGAACCAAACATACCCTTATAGTTCACATTATTTTTCATTAACAAACACACTTTATTTTCGCTGCACATTAAAGGTTTTTCAATACACCTTCAAGTGTGAAAACCCCTATGATTTTGTCTACAAGTTGTTAGTTTTATTTTGCAAGTTTTTACAACTTTGTAGCGGTAAACTTCTATAATCTACAATTGTAACTTTTGTGGTCCAAACTCTTGTAGACTCTTTGTTTTAAACTTATAGAAGACTACTGTAAGGTTCTAGAACCCCTTTTAAAAGAATTTAAAATTTATTTTAAAGGTCTATTCAACCCCCATCCTCTAGACATTTACCACTTATAAGGAATTAACACTAAATTAGTTGTATTTATCCATTTGACTTTATAAAATTAATTAACATATATTAAAACTTATCAAAACAAAGTTTAATTAAATGTCTAAGCTTATAAATTTAATCATAATAATTGTATTACTCCTATATATAATATTGAAGATAACAAAATTAAAGGCTGATTGATTTGAAACTGTAAATATATTTTTAGTATGCTAACCAATTATTGTATAATTACTCCAAATATTATATCCACCATTAATGGAGATTTGCTAATTTTCCTAACACAAATGAAGAAAAGACCATCACAAAAAATATGGTGATTCTCTCACCCTCATATATAACCTAGCTAGCAAAGTCTATGGACCTTCTCATCACAATTACCAAACCCTAATTCATACAACTTTTACTTCTCCCAAAGTAGTCCAATATGTCCAAGTACAATGTTATGTGCTCCATATGTATCTTTGTCATCATTTTCACAAATCTATTGCAAGCAAGACCAATTGGGGAAAAGGACCGTATTAGGCCTCATGAAGAGGGCCATATAATTAATTTGATAGTGAGTGATGTCCCACTCACGGTGCATTGTAGGTCAAGAAACAAAGATCTTGGATCTCACAACGTCACATATGCCTTTGATTATTTTTGGACCTTCAATGACAGCGTCACACACAACACAGTCTATACTTGCGATTTTTCTTGGCAAAAGAAATTTATAAGTCTGGTTGTTTTTGATTCCCATTGGAAGAACCTTGATGATCACGGCGTTTGGAGAGTGAAAAGTGATGCTATTTATTTGAATGCTGATAAAAAGGCGACTTGGTGAAATTATATGAATATTTGTGACATGGTATGAATATTGATATAAATAAATTTTTGGCGAGTTGGTGAAATTACACACATAATTATTGATTTTATGATTTTAATTTGTAGTGTATACATGTTTCGAGTATTATATCATGATGATCCTATTGTATATGCTTCGGCTATTGAGATTCTTTTATTTCAAATAAAATAAGGGAAATGGTCAACCATATCATAACAGTATTTTTTAGAACCGGTTGAATCGGGAACTGACCATAGAATTAGTTCGGTGACCCCCTAAAACCGTTTTTACGGTTGTCAATCGAAAAAAATCGGTAAAAACCGGTTGAACCGGTCTGTTTTTATATAATATTTTTTTATTAATTAAATCGTGAGACATGTCTCAACTCCAAAATTAATTTATTCCACAATGTGTATATTTTAAATTGTCATAGTAATATTTTAATTTGAGACTTTACTATCATGAGTTATAAAACATGTCATAAATTACAATATGATATTATAACTTGAGTTATTTTGAGTATTTTGATTTTGATTTCTATTATTTTATTGTGTTTATATCAATATGTAACTTATAATTTATTAAAAAAAATTATGAGACTATTTAATTTTTTTTTTTTATTTAACATATATAATGTTTAGAAATATAGGTCAAAATAATTTTAACGGTTGGATCGGTTGAACCGCCAACTGGTGCTTTGTCCGATTTAATCACCGGTCCGGTTATGAAAACACTTATATATATTTAAAAATAAAACAATAAATAGTACTCCATTAGATAAATAAACGAATAAAATGAGATTAATTAAGGATTCATCATATTATCATTGCACCAAGGAGCCTTATCAAAATACACTTTTGTGAAAAAAAAAAAATCATGTGTGTACAAATATTATGAAGCAATTTGTAAGTGATCACTTATATTTTTGCTAAAATTCTAATAAAATGGTTTACAATGAATTTATTGTGAAACTATTTTAAAAATCTTAAAAATACTTCATTTTTAATCTATAGTAATAAGAATTTCATGAGTATATATATATATAAAAAAAAAGGATATGTGGTATCATATTATTATTCAAAATATCAACACCAATTAATTTTTTTAGTATTTAAATTATTCATATTTAATATAAAAATATATTGTTAAAATATTAAATCTGTTTAAATTATATAATTAATTATTTCGCAAATAATACTTAATTTGTTTGCAAAAAAAGGGTTGATTAAAAAACTGCAAAAATTATAACTAATTAACCTACACTTCAAAAAACAATATCGAGTTGCCTATTTCGAACCATTGCCAACAATTTATTTATATGAATACTTATAATATATAGAGAGACTAAAAATTAAAATCATAAAATAATTATGTGTAATTTCACCAACTCGCCAACAATATATTTATATCAAGTATTTGTTACAAATTAATCTCATAGAATAGTTGTACCCAATTTTACCAAGTTGAGGCTCTTACACCATTTAAATAAAAACCATCATTTTTTACATGCCAAATATTGTGATCATAAGGAGTTTTTCTCGCATTATAAACATCTAGATGTATGGATCTGTCATCCCAAATAAAATCGCAACCAAACACTGTGTTCAAGACAACGGTGTTATGAAAGCTCCAATTATAATCTTGATTTTGCTTCAGGTAGTGATATCCAAGATCGTCATTTTTCGACTTACAATGCACCGAGAGTACGTTTGCTCGAGGATCTCCGACGAGCAAATTAACTATATGAACATCTCTTTTACGAGTGATCGCGATCTTTTCCACAAACGAAATTGCTTGCATACGATTACACAAGATGATGAAGATAAATAGATACATCATAAGATTATACTTGGACATATTTGAGTAGTTTACAAAGAAAAAAAGAATTGTACGAAACTTAATTGTTTAGTACTCGTGATGATATTTTTAGGGTTGTCACGTAAATTAGGTTATTATATATAATAGTTAATCCGTTATTATTTTTTTGTTTTTTATTGTTGAAACTGACAAAAAATTAAGTGCACCATTAAATCATAATGAATATATGGTATGTTGACCATAAAAACAGAAAATAAATGGACCCCTTTGGGGGGTTACGATGCCGTTTTGATTCTTATAAATAAACGTTTGGGTAGGATATTATTGTTCGGATTGGTTTTTTTTTTTTTTTTTTGGAGGTTTGGATTTCTTTTATCTCAGCATGAAAGTACCAATTATTAACAAAAAAATCCCTTTGTTTGGGTTATTTTTGTACGAAGTAAACTTTTTTATTCTTATTTTTACTTTTTATTCATTTACACATAATTTTCACATATTTCTCTTAATACATCATATTTACGTAATGGGTAAATTATGCAAATGGTTTTAGAAGAATTTGTACTCATGTATTTTGATATATTTTTAATATAAGTGGTTCTATAACATTTTTCTATTAAAATTAATTGATTAATGTGGAGTCAAATCTGTTGAGCATAAATTTTTATTGGATCATATGTGCATTTTATTTTAACGGATGAAACTAAATATGTTAAAAAGACAAAAAGAAAAGAATATGAGACCAGATCTATTGAGTATAAATTTTTATAGGACTAAAAATGAAATTTATCCTTTATATAATAAAATATAAAATCAAATTAAAAGATATTGAAATTAAAATAGTTGAAAGAGTTTAATAGAAAAGATCAACAATAAAAATATAAAAGAGAAGAAAATAAATATCAAGTCATTACACGTGTAAGGTATAAAAAAGAAGAGGAGTGAAAAAGAAGAGGAGGGAAAAATGTTTTTTTAGGACCGTAATTATAGGGTAGTTGGAAAAGTAGGACAATATATTTTCGGGGTTGGAAAAGTAGGACAATATGTTTCAGGCTTGGAAAAGTAGGACAATAACTTTGGAAAAGTAGGAAAAGTAGGACAATAACTTTAGAAAATTAGGAAAAGTAGGACAATAACTTTTGGAAAAGTAGGACAATAACTTTGAAATATCATAATTGACTTGGAAAAAGAAAAACATTGGAATCGTGGTTAAAGTCCCCCAAGCATAGAGTACTGGATATTAGTTCAAATTTTAGAGAAAGGAGAATACTTCCTCACGCCCCATTTACTTCGTTAAATAAGTTAAAATAAATTAAATTATTTAATCTAGTTTGAACTTTGATTTAATGGACCAAAGCCCAAAATAAATAAAAAGTTCAAAACTATAATGGTAGATAATATTATCTCAAGGAGGAGGTATGATAATAATTTATTATGTTTATCTTTACTAAAATACCCCATTATATTGGAAAGGAGAACCATAATTCACTTTATTTTTGTTTATGATATAAATTAAGTGAAAAATTGTCAATTGCATGTTTTTTTATTATTAATTAATTTTACAATCCAAACATTCAAAATGAAAGTATCTTACATTACTAATTATCTTAATCCATCAATCTAAATATACTATTAAACACACAAAATAATATTTTAATAACGTTATTTCATACAATTTTGGATATCTTTGATTATTATGAGACTAAATTTTAAAGGAAAATAGTAAAAAATAGAAAAGTTACGAAAAGAAATAGTATTAATCCCATAATAATTAGTGAAGTAAGTAATTTAAAAACTGGTGCAAATATATATTACAATGGCATTGAATGGAAAATAAAAAACTAATGATTTCTATTGACAATTAATTAATAAAAGCATTCATTTTTAGTTTTCTTTTTACTAATTGGTTGCTTCAAATTTTCAAGGCAACAATTTTGAACCATAAAATCATCTCTTTTGAGGACACCTCCACTAACTAATACTATTAGTTTTCATAAGCAATAATATATTTTTTATTGGATTTATAAACAATAATTTTTATAATCTTACAATTAATCAGTGATATTATTAATGATGTCCCGTGCATATATCATATATGTAATAATACTTTATCGATTGACAAAAAATGAAAAACATACAAAGAAATTTAATTTGAAAAGACTCGCATTAAATTTTCAAAAAAATGGCTTTTCAATTCTTTTGCAAAATATAAATAATCCTAATTTAACTCATAATAACATCATTGTATTTTCAATAAATTATATTTCAATATTTTAACTTATTTTAAAAATAAAATTTCATTCATGTTACTCTAAACTATTTTTTTTTCATATTCAATTTGCACATATATATACTATTCGGGGAGTCAACCCCCATTTCTATATAGACCTTTATTTTAAAATATTCAAATTCTAGAAATATATATATATATATATATAAACACAATAGTGTTATATTTTTTTTATTCTAATTTAATTGATAATGCACATAAATGACTATTTAGTATTTGTAGATGTGCGATATAATATTTAGTACAAAAGTAGTAGTCCATTTTTTACATAATATAACTGTAATTTTAATTTATGTAAAATATATCTATATTAACATATATTTATATATAAAGTAAAAACAGTATCATGCAAAATATTTAATTTTATTGAAAATTAATAATTGAAGTAAATATTCCTTTCATCCTAAAATTACTTGCATACTTAATTCCGTATACAAATTAAATATACATTTTTTAAAAATGTGATCGACAAAACGACTTTGTAAAAGTGTGAGCATGAGTTGAAATCAAGGAAATATATTTTACCGTGCATCGCACGGGTACAATACTAGTATGTAATACTCCCTCCGTCTCAAAACTACTTTCACACTTTCATTATTTGGACTTCCCAACTCTTCTTTCACACACCAAAAAAGGAAACTTTTCTCTCTCACAAAAATCAACAAAATACATTTTTTCTTATTTTATTATTTAACTTTACACTCACATATTTACTTTTTCTTGATTCGCGGTAGTAATACTTTATCGATTGACATAAAATGAAAAACATACAAAGAAATTTTGTCAACTTTCTCACATGTACACTTTGTGCCACACTCTCATGTTGGCTATTCCAATGCTCATTTAAATATTAATGCACTTGCCGGCATTAATTTGATTAATTATGGTCACTTATTTAAAAATAAGTTTGTCCTCATCCTTTCATCGTACAGGACTCCTTGTACTATAGTACGTGAATTTTTATAATTTTTTACTTGAACGTCTCACATAAATTTATATATTATTAAAAAATATATTAATTTACATGTAATTACAAAATTATACACATATTTACTCATATAACACTATTTTATATATAAAATATATTTCTTTTAAAAAATATATCATCTCGTCAAATATAAACACCTACGACATGGGGGTAGTATATATATATTCGGTGATTTACATAATGGTTCAAAAAAGTCATTGTATTTATAAATAGATGCACAATTTTTGCACAAACGCGCTTTTTTTCTGCACAGAAGCACTTTTTTTTTCTGCATAGCACCTATTTGTAAATATAGTGACTTTTTTGAATTGTTAGTCCCTCAATCATGCTGAGTGACAGATGTATATAATAATAATCATGAGATTTAAAAGATGGATCATTAATTATATTTTAAAGTTCAATGCACATTTTAGAGTGCAATTTGTAAAGTTGGCAAATTGCATTAAGTTTGAATCTTATGACAATAATAAGTATACATTAACTTATCTTTTTTAAATACAGAGTAAAATGTATCCATTAGTAATTGTCCATACATATTAGAGGGAGGTGATAGGATATAAGATTCATGATAAATTTTTATCCCTGTTTTAGTTTTGTTTCTCTATGCGATAATTTATTTCCTCTATATATTTTTACATTATATCTTATTCTACTAATTAGTTACATAAAAATATATTCTATACCTTAGTTTATTTAAGTTGATCAATATTCCTTTATGAAAAAGTTATTTTATTTATTTAAATAATAAACTCTATTAAACAACTGTTAAAATAATAAGTGAAAAAACAAAACTAAAATGAAAAGAATATATTCCTTATGTTCCGAAATTGTTTTCATAGGTCACATATTTAAAAAAATGAAGTATGTGACTTGAAGTTAAATAACAAAATATAAAAAAAAAATTATTAACTTTTGTAAGCGTGAGTTAATTTTTTTTATTTTTTTTAGATGTAAAAAATAAGAATCGGAACGTCCATATAAGAAAAGTGTGAAAATTAATATTTTAATGAAGAGTAGGTCTCTAGTGAACTCGAGTTCACCTGAACTCATATCACTATTATGTGTGTAATCACTATCACTCTTATTCATATATATTACCACTGTTATAAAAATACACTTAATTTTTTTAACAGTGATAGTGTATATATATAATATTAATAATGTATACATATGACACTGATAATTGATAAACCCGAATTTACAATTTTTTGTCTTTTATGAAAATTATTACACCCAAAAATCGTACTCGGCAGTCGGCATATCCCGGAAATTTCTCCTCACATCACCAAATATCTTGCTACTATAGATTAAAGCCTATGGACAACTCTTTTGAAGAAACTGCAAAAAATACTCTTGACACTGGCCTGCATTGTGCAATCCGTTCCGAAGTTGTCGTGGCGAAGATTGGTCCGGTTAAGTTCTACTTCGAAGATGGCATGGACGAGGCCTACGAAGATGAGGATGAAGATGAAGATGATGTTAAAGATGAAACAGAGGATGACGAGGTGGAGAATCTGAGGCAAGGATTTAATTCCTTCAACCGACGGCTGAAGATGGAGGAGGAGAGGTATGGTGATGGAGCGTACTGCTCCATCCCTGACGAGGAAGAGGAGGAGGACGAAGAAAACAGGGATGACATTGCACGGGCCGTGATAGGACTGCACGATGTGCCCACGTTTTATGAGAAAAGTAGTACTTCTGATCATTTTTAGAGTCTAGTTACGAAACTAAGGTTGTCTTCACTTTTTTTTTAGGTTCAATTTGAATCAATGGATTTAAAAAAAATTACATTTAAGAGGAAAGATAGAAATGGAAAGGGTAAAGAGAAGGGATTTCATAAATGACATGATTTTTATGAGAATTTAGAATTCTTCCATTTTGAACATAAACTTAAATTTAAATATTTGTAAATTCACACAATTTAAATAGAAAAAGTAGTTATTTGTGTATGAAATCTACGAATTTTAAATCCATCCAACCAAACGGAGTCTTGGATATTTCAACTCGACTCCAAATGACCTCGAACATCAATTAATAAATCCATAATGCTCCTACAACGTATATTTAAAGATTAATTAATACCTAAAATATGGAGAAAAATATGACAGTAAATATGTATTTTACGAAGGTATTTTGCAAAGGTTGGTCATGTCCTTCTCATCTTGTGAAAGTTGGAACGAAAATTGCCGAGAAATGTGAAGGTCTTCCTCTCACGATTGTCGCAGTTGCTCGTCTACTCGTAAAAAAGGAGTGTACTCCGGAGTAATGGGACGAGGTTGCAGCCAAGAGAAATCATAGGCTTTTCGTCGATGCCTATGATGAAATATCAGAGGTACTACTTCCAAGCTACACCTTTTTACCTCGAATTCTGCAGATGTGTTTTCTGTATGTAGGACTGTTTCCCCAAAATTATGAGGTATCACGTTCCAAGCTCATAAATTTATGGGTTGTTGATAGATTTCTTGAATTGAAATTAAACATAGCATCAGAGTTTGATGCGATTGGTTGTTTGGAGGAGCTTGTTTCCAATAATCTTGTCAGGGTGTACAAACAGAGCTCTTACAATTTTGATTACACTGTCAAAACTTGTGGCCTCCATTCTTCCTTGTGGTACCTGTCTAAACAAAAAGCTGGAGAGACCAAGTTTGCACTTATCATAAGCTGTCCTGATGATTGCTTCGGAGATGATATGGGAGGCCATCGCCGGCTGTCCATTCAGAGTAACGTTCTGTTTGGCATGAAAGACGTGCATGAATCGTTGGAGGATAATTGTGCATCCGATGCACGTTCTCTCCTGTGTTTTGGTCCGTACCATCAATATCAGGTGCCACTATGTTTTCATTTGAAGTTGTTGAGAGAGCTTGATGCTCTTTCAATCCGTTTCTACGAGTTCCCAACGGAGGTGATACACCTAGTTCACTTAAGGTACCTTGCTCTGACCTTGAATCGTGAGATCCCACCTTCCATTTCCCCACTGCAATTCCTCGAGTTCTTTATTGTGGATCGACATCAAAGCATCAAGTCCTGTGAGGATGTATCATATTTGCCCATGGAGATATGGAGTTTGCAAGTGCTGAAGCATCTTCAGGTCATGGGAAGAGACTTGCCAGATCCTCGTGGCGCTTCGTTGGGTAGCTTAGAAGCGCTTTTAGATGTGAGTGCTCCTAGTTGCACTGAGGCCGTTCTTAAAGGCATTCCTAATCTATTGGAGTTAAAAATTCGAATTGAATTGACACCAGAGGGTGATGGTAAACCCTTGAGCTGCTTCACTCATGTTTCCCACCTTAGCCACCTAAGTAAACTTAAATGTGTCATCGTTAATCCTGTGGTTGTCCCCCCGGTTGTTCCGTTTGCAAGCTTCCCCGAAAATGTACAAAATTTATGCTTTAGTGGTTTGGGCTATCCATGGAAAGAACTGAACAAGATTGCTTCGTTACCAAATCTCTTAGTGCTCAAATTGAAGAACTATGCTTTTCAAGGTCCAGAGTGGGAAGTTGAGGAAACAGGATTCACTCAACTTCTTTCTCTTATAATTGAAGACACTGATATTGTTACTTGGAAACTTGGACATGGTGCCTTTGAAGGTCTCTTTAGCTTGGTAATAAAAAGTTGTTACAAACTGAAAAAGATTCACGGGAAATTCGGAGAGGATCTTCAAAAGATTGAACTCATTGATTGCAACCCTTCATGTGTAGCAGAAATGAAAAAGGCTATTCCGAAAGTAGAAGAATTCAACGTTCATTCGTCATGGGAAGATAGGAAGCTCAAGACGTAACTCACGACTCGCTTCATTGCAAAGGTATAGCCATTCAATTTTTTTTGCACTTTATAGCATGAGAAATTTCAATACCTATTCTTGTGCCATGATTAGTACATTGGAATGCCATTTGAAATTGAAGAATTTGACAGCATACTCCGTTGGAAATAAGACGCGAGCTTATAATATCTAGTCGTGTATTTACAGATGCGCGGGCATGCCAAAGGCTGGTGGTGGATTGAGCATGACCACATATCAGTTCCATTTTAGCTGTATTACTAGACTTGGAGTTGGATGCAGCTTCCTTTTTTATTGTATTGTTTTTACGGCATAAAAAAACTCACTCTTTGTAGCTTCTATACTACAAAGGAAGCATGAAGAAAGCATGCTTTCAAATGTTGAGGTAAGTACTTGTAGCTCGGATACAGTACCTTTGATATTTCATTCCTTGAAAACAGAGTTTTTCTCTCCTCTACTACCTCGTTCCAGTACTCTATTTGTGTGTTTTGTTTAATGGACTAAATAATCAATCCCCCTAGCACAGTGTTTTAACAGGAATAATCCTGTATTAAGGGGATTGACTATTTAATCCATTAAACAAAACACCCTACATACACGGGACAGGAGACGAGCAACTGTGACAATGGTAAGAGAAACGCCCTTACCATATCTTTCAAGTACTCCATCTCCATCATTATGATGAAGGGCACAATATCTTGTTTCAAATACTGCATATCTATGAAGATTCGAATCCCATCTCCAGTTAACCTGATTCGAGAGTTCGAAGTCAAGCACGTCTTCAAATCTAGATGCAGATTGCACCAGTTCTTCTTCTGCAAAACAATGCCATGCAATCCAGCTCCATCTTTTTCATCAATGATTGGATGCATCGAGCCCTGTTTTCGTGTTCCTCGGATTGTTTCATGATCTGATCCGACATATCAGAGGAGTTTTTGCAGGTAATCAATTGTGTGCTCAAGAGAAATCAAAGCTGCACATATATATATATGTATCACTTAATTACAAGAAATAAAAGGTTATGCTGTTTGAATGAAATTGGTGCTCTGTTTCATTAATTAGTGGGTGTTGGGGATTGCTAAATGAGAGGGGAAGTCTAACTACAAGATTAAACATATCAAATCTCTCATGGTACTCTCAACTGTTGTATTTATGTCCTAGAAGACAATCATTTGTTAGGACATCGTACTTGATCGATTATTCAGTATTATATTATTGACTTTGTTAAATAATACTTGGCATTGCACTATGTTGAATACTGTGTTTTGATTGTTTGCATAACTATTCAGACTTGTGTTCCCATGAATTTATGTCGTCATTAAGGATGTGAGATCTTAGATGACTATGACATGATTCATAAAATAGCTCCAATCAATGATCATCGAGATTGGGATATCGATGATGCGATTGAGATTGGTGTGCGATCTGCATCATACTCTTAGAGAGTGTAGTGGTTCTCACAACTACGAGATACTAGGTATCTCATGATGGATGCACAGATACTTTGTATAGTATTAGCATACCCAACCAAGAAATCGTTTGATGTATTCTATTTACGTGTCTACGAAAGTATTGGTTTGTGGAGTAATGTAATAGTCCTCTGACTTGAGGTCAATACACACAACATGTATGGAGTGATGAGCTTTTAACCATGACCGACGCTTGCACTCTGAATGGAGTAGATATGGCATGCGTTGAGCACATCACGAAGTACATGTGTGTGTGGTAGTTGAGCTAAGAAAGAATTCATTCCTCAAAATAGATTTAGAGAGAATACTCGTCTTCTCATAACTAATTGGATCATTAGTCATTGGCCAATGCACGTCATATTTGAAATAGTGTTCGAATATGACAACATGATCAATTAGTAAAAATGAGATAAAATGATTAAGTTAATAGAATAGACACATTATCATATTCTAGACTTAATCAGAGTATTCATGAATGAAAAGACTGTATCATTTTGAACTTCACATTACAGGTTGTTGCAGTATCCTCGCAACGTACCTCATATGTCGAGAATGTCTGGTTTATTGTCTAGGGTTCAACTAAGACCATTAGTTCGACTAATCGCTTGACATATGAGGGCCTATGGGTCACACAAAATGTGATCCTTGTTTACGAATTAAAATGGTGGGATTAAATGATTCGATTCGATCGTAAATATTTAATCAAATGAGAACTATGATAATTCTATTGGATAGAGTATTTAATGTTTAATTAAATTTGATTTAATTAAATTAAATAATAAATAATGATGATATATTAGATATATTATTATTATATATTATAATAATCTATTTTTATTATAATTAATTATGGTTGGGCCATAATTAAATAAATAATAATAATGAAATGGGCTTATAGCCCATTGATTATTGTAGATATATATATTTAATAAGTCATAAGACTTATAACGTGTGTGACACAAAAGAAAACCCTAGTTCTCTAAAACCTAAAAGAAAACTTCCGCAGAAAGTATCCTAGCAAAACTTTGGAGAAGTTGACTGCAATTGTTGCGGTTTTTCGTGAACGGGGAATCACGTGGATACCAGTAGTAGAGGATACACGCAAATCAATAGTAAGATTTTTCGTTTATCCCTTAGACTTTGATATACAATTTACTGATTCCGTGTTGGGGAATCAATATTTATTCCGCTGCTATCTCTGATTATGTGTCTAGATGCTCTAATTTCCCAACAGTGGTATCAGAGCTAGGCTTTGATGGTTGTATGTCAATTTTATTTTTCGTACGTAATTTATTGCTTGACTTCAAATTTGTTTTGCCCAATACTCATTAATAAGTTAGGACATTAATTTATTACAAATAATTAAGTTTGTCATCAACTTTTTTTCATCATCTCATTACCAATTGCTTATGCTGCTAAAGATTTGCTCTGTTTTAGAAAGAACTGAAAAAAGAGGGAGAGAGATGACTAGGAAGGCTTTCTTTTTTGAGTGATTTACGTATAGATTCAAAAAAGTAATTATATTTACAAATAGATTCACAATATTTGCACACAAGTACATTTTCTTTCTGCTTAGGAGCACATTTTTTTTTCCTGCACAGCACCTATTTGTAAATATATTGACTTTTTTGAACCTATATATAAATCACCCTTTTTTTTTGTGGATGTTCAAAATTGAGCAACTTCTAAAACCTTCTGATGATCCACTTAGTTGCTAGTGTAGAGAAATCTTGCAACTTGTTTACAACTTGTGTAATAAGGATGCAAGATATACATCATTTAAGATATTGAAGGTAACTCTTACTCTTCAAAAGTGTCCTCCGGGACCTTTAGCAGACTGTCAGGATCCATCTGCCAATAAATAATTGTCACATATACTTTGCCAAATATACTTTATCAATGAAAAATTTGTCACATATACTTTGTCAATGGTAAGAGTTTCAATCACAATTCGTTTCATAACTATTTGACAAAGAGTTGTTCTGCCGTGCATCGGGTGCATGGCATGCACCTCTCAATTTTGACAATTTTCAATACAATTTTAACGCTGCCAATCTCGATTTTGATCGCTTTGCCGTCAACGCCCAGCTTACCACTAAACTACCAATAATAATCAATAACTAACTACCAATAAACGAGTGAATATAGATAAGGAGAAATGATATTAGAAAAATCAATAGCCTTATAATGCATAATTTAAATTCTAAAATAGTATCAGAATTGAGAACAAGTCGTAATATGAGCATCTTATTAAAATTTCAAATTCAAGACATTGACAGATTCAAAATCAAGAAGAGCATAAAGCCTCATCCCTAGTATTTCTTATTTATTTATTTATAAATTATTTTTTAGTATTATAAATTATTCTTTATATATAATTAACTTGTTCTTCGAGTATTACAAATTTATTCTTATGGTATATGGTTAATTGTTTTTTGGTATTGTTGAATATTGAATGGGGTATTGCTCAATTGTTCTTCAGGTATTCTTGAATTGTTCTTCAGGTATTCTTGAATTGTTCTTCAGGTATTACAAATTTATTCTTGGGGTATATGGTGAATTATTTTTGGGTATTGTTGAATATTGAATTGGGTATTGCTCAATTGTTCTTCAGGTATTCCTAAATTGTTCTTCAGGTATTCTTGAATTGTTCTTCGGGTATTATAACTTGCTCTTTGAGTATCACTCATTTACTAATTATTCATTTATAAACCTGATGGCCATGACTTCCTAGAAATTTGATGATCTCAAGAATTCATTGGTTAGATATCAAAGTAATTTTCTATACTACAGGTTAGATATCAAAGTAATTAATTTGTCAATTAAGATAACGAATGCTTCACAAGGAAGAAAATAAGCTTCTGTATACATTGATATACATAAAGATCAGCAGCACTCACAGGCATCATAATATACAATAACATGTCCATTTGCATGAGATCAAGACGTTCATAAATCAACTCTATGCTCAAAACATCTGCAATATTAACATATTGCATGTTAAGGTATTAGAAATTAAATTACCCTTAGTCCCATCCCATCCTAGAGTAATTAATTTATTTAAGTTGGTAGCTGTTATAAGGTTTCTCATTATCAATACCCCAAGAGTAATTATTAATACCCGAAGAACATTTTAGTTATACCCGAAGAACAACTTAGTTATACCCCAAGAATAAATTTTTAATACCCCAAGAACAAATTGGAATACCTGAAGAACAACTTAGTTATACCTCAAGAACAACTCCTTAATACCCCAAGAACAATTCTTTTCCATACCCAAAAACAACTTGTTATTCCTGCCTTACGTGAACTTTATTGGCATCCTTTTTTTTTTTTTTTGTATTAATTTCATAACCCAGTTAAAAGTTAAAATTAAAATACTTGTATATTTTCTTTCTTGCCCCAGTGGCTCTAATGAAATGATTTTCTATGCTACAGGTTAGATATCAAAGTAATTAATTTGTCAATTAAGATAATGAATGCTTCACAAGGAATAAAATAAGCTTCTGTATACATTGATATACATAAAGATCAACAGCACTCACAGGCATCATAATATACAATAACATGTCCATTTGCATGAGATCAAGACGTTCATAAATCAACTCTATGCTCAAAACATCTGCAATATTAACATATTGCATGTTAATGTATTAGAAATTAAATTACCTTTAGTCCCATCCTAGAGTAATTAATTTGTTTAAGTTGATAGCTGTTATAAGGTTTTTCATTATCAATACCCCAAGAGTAATTATTAATACCCGAAGAACATTTTAGTTATACCCCAAGAACAACTCTTTAATACCCCAAGAACAAATCTTTGCAACACCCCAAGAACAACTTGTTATACCAAAAAAACACACAGTGCGACGTGTACTATGTGTTTCTGGAAATATCAAATTAAATTCAAAATTAAAGTAAAATCAAGGTGCATAGTATGCACACGTGTGCATACTAGAATTTGCGTTTGACAAAATAGATTTAGTCCCAAAAAATTTATAAGGTCCAACTTTAATTCCAAAATTAACTTTTTATTAAATATAGTCCCAATTTTTCTGATAAGGTCTAATTTTAGTCCCAAATTAAAGGTGAAAAGTGAAAATAATACTCCCTCTGTCCCACTATAAGTTCCTCATTTTGTCATTTCTGTCTGTCCCACTATATGTTGCTCATTTACTTTTTTACCTTTTTAGGAAACTACTATTCACTTATTTATTATTATTTTCAATATTTTTTACACTATTTCAATTATTTTTTCACTTTTTTCCATTACATCACATGTATTATATCAATATTTTTATACCCTTCTTAATATTATATATAGCAACTTATAAGGGGACGGAGGGAGTATTAGATTTTATGATAACTATGTCAGCAGATTTGCCGAGAATTACCAATTTTGATTTTCAAAACATTGTTATTTCACTTTTCACCTTTCATTCGAGGCTAAAATTGAACCTTATCAAAAAATTTGGGGCTAAATCTAATAAAAAATTAATTTTGGGACTAAAATTGAACCTTATTAAAAAATTTGGAATTAAATCTGATAAAAAAAAATTAATTTTGAGAGTAAATCTATTTTATCAAATAGCTATGTGACGAATTATAATTTAAACTCTCGATGCTAACTTTGCCACATATATTTTACCCCCAAATATATATTACGAATTTTGTGGTGACCGAACCATTGCCAACAATTTATTTATATGAATACTCGTAACATATATGTATATACACTACAAATTAAAATCATGAAATAATTATGTGTAATTTCACCAAATCGCCAACAATTTATTTATAACAATATTATTCATATCAAGTATCTGTTACAAATTAATCTCATAAAATAGTTCTATCTCCAACTCGCTTCTTTTACACCGTTTAAATAAAAACCATCACCTTTTATCTGCCAAATATTGTGAATAGTACTCAAATGCGAATTATAGACTTCTAGATGAATGAGTCTCTTATTCCAAATAAAATCGCAACCAAACACTGTGTTGAAGGCTAAGGTGTCATGAAAACTCCAATTATAATCTTGATTGTGCCTCAGGTAGTGATATCCAAGATCGTCATTTTTTGACTTACAATGCACCGTGAGTACACTCGCCCCTGGAAGCAAATTAACTATATGAACATTTTTTTACGAGTGATCGAGATCTTTTCCACAATCGAAGTTGCTTGCATAGGATTAGGGCAGATGATGAGAAAAATAAAAAGGGAGATCATGATATTATACTTGGACATATTGAGTAGTATAATAAGAAAAAGAAAAGTGTGAAACTAATTGTGTAAGTATTCGTGATGAATTTGAAGGAATGACACATAAATTAGGTTATTATATATAGTATTTAATTCGTTGTTATTTTTTTGTTATTATTGTTGAAACTGACACAAAATTAAGTACAACGTTAAATCGTAATGAATATATGGTATGTATACCAAACAGAAAATAAATGGATCCCTGAGGGGAGGGGTGTTTTACAACTCAGCATGTAATTAAGAGTTTGAATCACAAATTATTTCATAACTTTTGGACAAAATAAATATAATTTCAAAATTAATTTTTTATTTGATTTAATCCTAATTTTTCAGATATAGTACAATTTTAGTTACAAATCAACACTAAAAGGCGATATAATATGTTATTTTGAAGTTCAAAATCGATAATTTTCAGAAAGGGTGTTGATGTGGAGTATATGTGTGCTAATTATATTGTAGATTATTTTTAAACTTAAAAAGTACTTTAAAGGTTCTAGTATTTTTTTTTGAAAAAATTTAAAATTTTTATTTTAAAATCAACAACAAAAGTATAAAAAGTTACTGTCGAAACTACTGTAAACATTTAAATAAGCATTTAAAACATAAAAGAAAATATGTTGGGTGAATCTTCATTAAAACTCACGTTTTTCTTGAGAATTAAATGTTTAGATAATTTAATATGAATAAAACAAAATGATCAAGTTACCCAGAAGAGTCATGTTGTACTCGGACCCTTATTATTTTGTTCGCTTTTATACATTTTTACACAACTAAAAAAAATTTACTTGTTAGGTTTTAAATATTTAATTGTATATAGTTTCAAATTGAGTTACGTTTTTTTAAATTCATCAAATTAATTATTTTTTATTTGTTTATATTTAAATTTCAGCATTTTTTAAAATTTATAATCTTAATGTTTTACACTACTAAAAAATTTAATTTATTAAATAATGAAACAGTTGCGAAATGGTACATTTTAAAGCACTATTTTCAAATTGGTGCATTATGCAAAAAATAACGCTATCATTCAACTCATGTTTAGTCTATTATGCAAAATTTTTATACCAATTTGAAAATAGTGTTTTAAAAATATATGTACCTATTTGAAATTATTCCTTAAATGTTTATGTATATAATTGTATATAAGTCAATAAAGTCACGTTTTTTTAATTCATCAAATTAATTCCTATTTATTTCAAATTTGTTTATATATTTTTTTAATAATTTATTTATTTTAATAAATTTAATGTTCTACACTAGTACAAATTTATAATTTCGTATAATTTTATGCATTTAACAATAGAACGAAAAAAGTAAAACATAAAAAATAAATTTATAGATAAGTAGAACATAAAAAATTAACAAGAAAATAAATAAATTATTCAACAAAAAATTAAATTGTTTACTCATTATTACCTGAGTCAAACCCACCTCAAATCCACCTCACTCCCTGCACCCTGATCCCCATTTTCACCTTCATCGCTCGAAGAAGATGAGATAGGAAGTGGAACACCGGTATATATGTATGATTTGTAATCTAAATACCCGTATTTATATGGCGGTGAAAAAAAGGGTGGTCGTTAATCAATAATATGGCGGTCACTATGTTATCGCCATTAATGTCATACCCGTTTTGAATACTCGGGTCAAAGACAGTGATTAGCAACCACCACAGACGGTCGCCAAACTATTTTTTGAATTGGGTGACCGTCTACAGCAATCCTAATTTGGTGGAAAATTTAGCGACCTTCTGTAAACGATCGCTAATTTTTAATTTAAAAATACCAGCGGGCGGTTAAAGTCCCGACCTCCAAGACCGTTGTCAATCTCCAATAGAGGGTTTTCTAAGGCGGCCGCTAATTGTTCGATTTTGACCAGTAGTCAAAATCGGTTGCACCGATTGCTAATATTAATAAGGGATTAAAGATTTGTAAGTCCCTTATCTTCATTTTGAATTTGGTCCACATGAATTACACAATTTGATATTGGTCCTATAAGTTTAAAATATTTTAATTTAGATCCTTTTACAAACTTACAATTTAATTTTGGTCCTATAGGAACATGATATTATATTTTAGAAATATTACATTTATATATTTCTCAAATAATTCTAAATTAAATTAAGAATATCTTGATTAAAAAACTGCGAATAATATACCTAAGCTACACTTCAAAAACAAAATCGAGTCAACTCTCTCGAACCATTACCAACAATTTATTTATATGAACACTCGCAACATATTATCAGTACAAAGTAAAAACATAAAATAATTATATGTAATTTCACCAACTCAAAAACAATTTATTCATATCAAGTATGTATTACAAATTAATCTCAATTTAACTTCACTAAGCCTCGGATTTGACACCATTTAAATAAAAACCATCAACTTTCACCTCCCAAACAGTGTGTTCGAAAGCCCTTTTCCAACGACGCGAATAACTAAAAACTTCTACATTTTTTGCTTTGTTAGCCCAAGCAAAATCGCAACCAAAAACTGAATTTAAAACGAAGTTCTCGTGGAAGCTCCAATTATAATCTTGGTTATATGTAAGGTCGTGAGATCCAAGATCATAGTTTTTCGACCTACAATGCACCGAGAGTGGGGGCGCGTCGGGGATCAAATTGATTATGTGAACCTCTTTGTTATGAGTGAGAGAGATTTTTTCGACAGCCGGTGTTGCTTGCATACGATCAGCCAAGATGGTAAAGATAAATAGGAACATAATAGGATTATACTTGGACATATTGATGATCACTAGTTTAAAAAGAAATATGTGAAGCTTAATTGTGTTAGCCTAGTATTGGTGATAACTCATGTCATAACATTAAGTACAACATTAAGTCATAATGAATTAATATATGGTATGTACATCATAAAAACGGAAAATAAAAACGCAACATGTGATATTGTGCCTTAAACGACGCCGTTCGGATTCTTAAAATGAACGTTTCCCTATGTGATACTAGACCCTCGTTATAAGGCACATATAACGTGTCTATCTCTCTTCTAACTTTTAGAGAAATTTATACAAGAAAATGCAGAGGATCCAAGTCCGTGACTGATCTTATTAAACGACGAATAAGTAGCATGCAGAAGCAAAAATTGAACTTTTTTTTTGTTACAAAATTCAGAATCTTAGAATGCAATTTTTATATAGTGATTTTATTTGCACTATTTATTATTAATATCAAATATATTTTTAAAACTTTAATTAAATGTGTTAAAAATAACAACAAATTGTAAAAACAAGAAGACTTATATTTCTCACTTAATTATTGCACTTCAAGGATTGAATTTTTGACCTTTGTAAAGCAGGTACCGAACTATTGAATTGTTTCAAAAAAAAAAAAAAAGGACCTCACACAATTTTAAGAATAAAATGAAGAGAATTTTTTTCGTCCCATAACTTGTCTTATGTCTTATTTTTGTCCCAATAAAATTAATAATTTCAACTACATGATCCATAGCTTATTGGAAAGTCCAATTTGAATCCTATTTTTGCTGGAAAAAAAATAGAAGAGGAAAAGATTGATAAAAACCCCACGAAAAATGAGTTCTAACTTATATTCACAAAAAAAAAATCAATAGAAGAAAACTATGTATTCTCTTGCCATAGAGATGACTGATTCAATTTTCGAATATCAAATTTCTAGATAAGGGCTCATATAAATATATATTTTAATATAGATTTGGGCTTAAATGAGATAAAGAGACTATGAATGAGCTTTCAAATCTTATCTTAATAGAATAATAAGAGGTTTGTATATCTCGTGAAGATAAATATTGAGAATTAATATTTTTTGGGAATATCAACGTTACACTACAAAAAAGACGGAATTTAGCGACCGCTTTTTACCGACCGACTGAAATCGGTCGCTAAATAATTAATTAGCGACCGATTTTGACTACTGGTCAAATCCTAAATTTTCCAACGAAAATACCGACCGAAAAAGCGGTCGCTAAAATAAAAATAAGTTACCGACCACTAAATCGGTCGGTAATATTGTC
>JAPKLY010000529.1:147134-187949 GCA_026898435.1 Prunella vulgaris
TAGTCAACAATATTACCGACCGATTAGGCGGTCGGTAACTTATTTTTATTTTAGCGACCGCTTTTTCGGTCGCTAAAATTAAAAACCGAAAGCGGGTAGGTGGGCAGTTATTGCCCGATTCGGTTTTTACATTTAGCGACCGAAATTTCGGTCGGTAAATTACAAAAAGCGGTCGCTAAACTTCGAATATAGAACAGCCACTGCCCTCTTCTTTCCTTTTCATTCACGAAAATTTACCCCCAAAACCTTAAAAAATCTCAGAAATGTGAAGAATTATATTATTTCAACGTGTTGGTTGTAATCGTTCGGGTCCATTGTCACATTGTGCTTGTTGCTTCAATTTGACCGTACGTTTTTACATTTTTACCGTTTAAGTTTAATATTATTTGCATGTTGTACATTAATTATTTAATTTAATTTGTTAGAATTTTTATGTGTAATTGATGTTTGATTATATATAATGGATTTTTTTGTTTTAAAAAATCGGATATGCTTGTTTATAGTCGAAACTCTGGTGAATTTTTTTATAATTCTAATGTGGTATATTCGTAATTTAAATCAGATGGAACTCCCTGATCGTCGTTGGATGTATGAAATCCCTCGTCTGATACAAGGATCAATCAACCCTGAATTTTACAAGAAAATTCATGAGTTTACTGCGTTTGCCTCTGGTAATCCACACTGCATGGATATGAATGGCCAGATTAGATGTCCTTGTTCAAAAAAAAAGTGCGGTAACAAGAGATTTTTGAGCATTGATGAGGTTCTAACTCGTCTCGTGATGTCTGGTTTTACTCCATACTATTACAATTGGACTGTACATGGCGAAGTTCGGTGGAATCATAATCTTGAAACAGTGATTGCCTTCTATGATCAGTTTCGTAGCAGTGGAGGTGAGAGATTTGAGATTGGTGGTTCGAGCCGTGATTCGTCTATTCCATGCTCTGAGACACCGGTGGATGAATTCCAAAGCTATCATACGATGATTGATGAGTCTGGTTTGGGTGGTCACCACATGGAAGAGGAACCAAATCCTCGTTCGCAGAGATTTTTTGAGATGCTTAAATCTGTCGATCAGAAGCTGTTTCCTGGTTGTGATACTGAGACACAATTATCATTCAATGCTCAGATGTTGTCCATCAAAACTGAAGGCAAAGTCAGTCAGAAAGTGTACAATAAATTTGCAAAGTTGTTCAAACGGGCCCTACCTAAAGAGAACACAGCACTAGAAAATTTCTATCAAAGTAAGAGGCTCTTGAAGGATATGGGTTTACCATTTGAGAAGATTGATTGTTGTACCAACGGTTGCATGCTATTTTGGGGCGACGACGAGAGCATCGATCGGTGCAGGATGTGCAACTACCCTAGGTTCAAACCCTCAGATCGTAGGAAGAAGACATCTTTCAAGTCTATGTATTATCTTCCCATCACTCCTCGTCTAGAGAGGTTGTATCAGTCGAGTGCCACTGCAAAAGACATGAGATGGCATGCTGAGGAGTGTTCTGATGAGAATTCCAGAGAGATGTGTCATCCTGCTGACTCTAATGCGTGGAGACATCTTGATAGAGAGTTTCCAGATTTTGCGAGTGAGAAGAGAAATGTGAGGCTTGGCCTGTGCACAGACGGATTTGCTCCATTCGGTATGCACGGGAAGAAGTATTCGTTATGGCATGTATTACTGACTCCGTACAATCTACCTCCTTGGTTGTGCATGAAGCCTCAACACATATTTCTCACTGTCTTGGTGCCTGGTCCTCAGAATCCTAAGCAAAACCTAGATGTCTACCTTCAGCCAATGATTAAAGAGTTGTTATATTTGTGGCATACGGGAGTAGAGACATATGACGTGTACAGGAAGGAGAACTTCACATTACGGGCTGCTGTTTTATGGACCATCAGCGACTTTCCAGCATATTCTATGTTGTCTGGGTGGTCGACTCAAGGAAAACAAGCTTGCCCGTACTGCATGGATGGATCTAATGCATTTTGGCTTCCACTGAGTAAAAAGGTATCATGGTTCGATAACCATCGGAAGTTTCTATGTAATGATCATAAATGGCGGAAGGACAAAGTGCACTTTCTAAAGGGGAATGATGTAAAGCGTACAAGACCACAAGTTCGAACAGGTATATAAATATTGTTTATATTTTAATCACTACTTATGAAAAGAGTTTTATCAATTTAGTTTAACCATACACACTTTATTTCAGGTGATTCGTTGTTGAGAGAGGTTACAGTAACTGGCTTGTGGAAAACGACTGAGGAGGGTTGGATGAAACACAATAAAGGTATCCGTGGAGGTTGGAAGAAGAGAAGCATCTTTTGGGACTTGCCTTATTGGAGTAAATTATTGATTAGACACAACTTGGATGTGATGCATATAGAGAAGAATGTGGTGTGTGGTCTATTTTACGAAAAAGCCCAGAACCGCATGAAAGACTTAGTCCACATGATGAAAGACAAGTGGCTGAAGGAGGGGATCATTCAGAATATGGGGACGGACGAAGAGGGCCGTAATATCTGGGAGGGACTCCTCGAGTATTGGAATGATCCGAGGCATGTTGCGAGGGCCGAGGCGGCAAGAAGAAATAGGATGAGCGACCCCACCGGGCAAGGCATAGCCATACATCGAGCAGGCTCCCGGTCGATTTATGAGCATGCTCTCGCATTTGTAAGTATTTAATTAATTTTTTAATTTACTCACATTTAAATTTATTAATTTTACTTTATTAAAAAGTTTAATTTTTTGTACAGGAGCATGCATACGGAGTTAAGCCCAGCCTCATCCAGGGGATGCATTTTGCTCACCCGGTTGGGGAGAGTGGACAGTCGACTTATGGCCGCACCACCGAGCTTCACGTATGTATTTTATTATAATTAATTATTGTTCTAATTAATTATTTTATGAATTATACTAATTAATATTAAATTATAATTATGATTATTGTTTAATTTCAGAATCAGATGAGGCAGGCCCTCGATGAGGCTCAGACAGCGTCGGCACCCACCCCGGAGAATCCTACTCCCGCCCCTGTTGACGAGGACCAAATTTTTCTGAATTTGGTCAAACCAAAGAAGGGGAAGTATCTAGGATTGGGCAGTCACAGTAAGGTTGTCCGCCTATCACAGAAGGGGAGCTCCTCCTATTCCCTCGACTCTCACCCATCCTCCCACGTCGAAAGTCAACTCTCCGACGTAAGAAAGAAATTGGAGAAATATCAAACAAAGGGGAAGATGATGAAAGATAGGATGAAGCAAACGGAGGACCTGACGAGAATGATGAAGAATTGGCTTGAGTCTGCCTCCGAAGAGATGGGTTGGAACGTCCCCAAATTTCCTGATCTTCCACCACCTCTACCTGAGGATGATGACGATGACGATGAGGAGGTTGTCGATCTTGGTGGTGACGATGACGGCTTTAATTCGTCACATTAGTTTTTTTTTTGTTGAACAATTTATTTTATTTTATTTATGTTGGATGTTTTTATGGGATATTGAATGTTTAAATTATGTTGAATGTTTAAGTTTTAGTAGTGTAAAATAATTAGTTTCAAATGGTTATATAAAAATCCAAAGAAAGTGAAAATTTTGAACGAATTATATTTGTATTTTTTAATTGAATACATTAATAAATTTTCGTAATGTTAAATAATAAATTTACAACATTATAATATTTATTGAAATATATATATACATAAACAAATTAGAACTAACAAGCAATTAATTAGAAGCATTTAAAAAAATGTGACTAAAAAATATGGAGTTAAATACAATTAATTGCAAAAAATGAACAAATTAATAAATTTTCGTAGTATTAAATAATAAATTTGTAACATTATAATATTTAATGAAATATATATATACATAAATAAAATAGAAACAATACTCATTTAATTAGAAACATTTAAAAAAAAAATGACTCAATTTGGAGTTAAATACAATTAATTGCAAAAAAAATGAACAAATTAATAAATTTTGGTAATATTAAATAATAAAATTTTAACATTATAATATTTAATGAAATATATATAAACATAAATAAAGTAGAAACAATACTCATTTAATTAGAAGCATTTTAAAAAAAAACATGACTCAATTTGGAGTTATATACAATTAATTGCACAAAAATGAACAACAACGTACAAGTGCCCGAGTGGTCACGCCACCTCTGAGATGCCCAGAGGTCGCCTGTTCGACCCCTCACAGGTGCGAAATTGGGTGATTTAATCTGAGCCAAATATGGCTCAAATAAAGGTTGCGGTGCATATATTAATATGTTGGGGGCTTAGCCAAGTGGTTCGAGCCTTGCTGAGCCACACTGGAGGCCTGGGTTCGAACCACCTTGGCCCCAATTTTTTTTTTTCACGATAAAATTTAGCGACCGAAATTTCGGTCGGTAAATATATAATTAGCGACCGATTATTCGGTCGCTAAATAAAATATAACAAAATCTTTAAAAAATAAAATCATTATTTAGCGACCGAATAATCGGTCGCTAATTATATATTTACCGACCGATATTTTCGGTCGCTAAATTTTATACATTTACCGACCGATATATCGGTCGCTAATTATATAAATAGCGACCGATATATCGGTCGCTAACATTCAAAAACGGGTCAAATCCCGGTCCTTTTAGCGACTAATTACCGACCGTTTTGGCGGTCGCTAAGCTAGCGACCGAATGGAAATTCGGTCGCTAAATGTTAGCGACCACAGTTTTACCGACCACCTTAATCGGTCGGTAAATCGGTCGGTAAATGTGTTTAGCGACCGATTTTCGGTCGCTAAAACCCATTTTTTTTGTAGTGTTATAAGAATTAAATCAACAAGATAATAAATAAATCTTGAAATTTAAAAGTCTCCCACGATAAAGAGATTTAAGAGAAAAGGTGGAATTAATATTTATTACTATATCTAAATAAGCATTAACCTTATTTTACTATATAATAAATATATAATAATTTAATTTTATTTATTAGTGTATTAAAAAGGCGTTAAAAAATCAAATGGAAAAATAAAATTTGGACGGAAGAGTATAACATAGAATTTAATCGATACATCATCAAATTGAATGAGCAATCGACACATCAGTAAACATAACTCCCTATTAGGCTTGGTAGACCATATTACCCCTTTATTATGCATTTTTATCTACCTTGAAAATAACTTGTAGCCATTATTAATATAGGGACAGTTGCGAAATAATACATTTTAAAGTACATTTTTTTAAATTGCTATAATATGCAAAGAAAATACATTGTTATTCAACTTATATTTACTTTATTATGCAAAAAAATTGTATCAATTTGAAAATAAATCTTTAAAAATGTACTAATTTAAAATTATTCCACTAATATAGTATGGATCCATTTTTTTTTCTCACTGTCTCGGTAAAACCCATATTACTACCAAAATGTTATTCACACCTTCACAAATAATCTCTCCCTCCTCCCTTACAATTTTTGTATGCTTAAATAGTAACATTTGTTCTTATATATCTACATATTACAACATACCAAGTGAAATTACTTTTTCATTCTTTATATATTACACCCTACCAAGTGATATTAACTTTTAGGAATAATTTTATGTAGATTTTCTATTACACTCTACCAAATAACATAATATGAATTTTAAATATAAAAATTGTAATACCTAGTAATATTGGTCTTGTAAGCTTGTAAAAGGATCAAAATCAAAATATTCCTAAATTTATAGGACCAATATCAAAATTTATAATTCATATGAACCAAATTCAAATTGAAAACAAATTATTGGACTGTAAAAACTTTAATCCCTATGCAGAAATGTTTATCTTTAAGATCTGAACAGCACCATCTAATTAAGGTCTAGTATCACGGACTTGAATCCTCTGCATTTTCTTGTATAAATTTCTCCTAAAGTTACGAGAGAGATAGACACATTATATAGACCCCACTCATTATCATGGGTCCAATAAAATTATATATTTTATTAATTATTTCAGTTCTGTATCTATCTCTCTCTGAAATTTACAGAAAATTTATATAAAAAAAATGGAGAGGATCCATAGGAGATCAGTCACACAGGTAACATTTAGTCAATGGTCAGAAGCGTATTTACCCAGAAGCTGGAATTGCAAAAAGATATTAATTAAGTTGATTAATTTTTTTTAGCAAGATTCAAAAGTTTTAATTAGACCTCAATTTCAAGGATGTGGTGATTTTAGTTGCAATTACGCCCAATAAACATTATTATAATTGAAAAGGGTAAATTGCACAAATTGTCCCATGGAAGTTTGTGCTCATGAATTTTGTCATTTTTTAATATAAATTGTCACATATAATTTTTCTGTTAAAACTAATGGATTAATGTGGGACCAAATCAGTTGAGCACTAACTCTCATGAGATCATAAGTGCAATTTATTTTAAAAGGTAAGACTAAATATGCTAAAAAAAATATCAAATAAGAACGTGGAATCAGATCTATTAAATACAAATTCTAATAGAAAAAAAGTGCAATTTACCCTGATTGAAAAAGTGTAATTATTGATGATCTTCAACTAATACGAATCAATGTGACTATAGTTCTTAAAAGATCACGAAACAAAGCAAGATATATATAATAGTGTTTATTGTAGGAATAGTGCACCAGATGGCTGAAAATAATAATAAAATTAAACGGAAAATCGAGGCTCGTGATGAACACGATTTCCTTGAAACAAAATATGTCCCTCACTCTCTAGGTGCTTAGTGAATTTATGGAACAATTGTTTCCCAGAATACAACGATAAAAAGCAACGATATAACACAATATTTTGCTTAAAATGAACCTAGAAATTGTTCGTAAATCACCGGAGTAAGAACGAAAATTTAGCGGAATATTTGGACAAAAGTAAATGGCAGGTTGCCGGAAAGTATCTGGATATTTTTCCACTCAAATATTGTATATTTTTGTTATTCTTGTGTTTCTTGCAACACATAAGAATACTATTTACAGTATTCAAAAAAGACTGTTGGAGTATGGCCATATTTTGAAATCTCAACAGACCTGAAAAAACGCCTCTCAGGATGACTGAGGTCAGACTGATCCGGACTCAAGTCAGGCTGACTCAAGCTCATCATAAATTTCCTGAGTCGGGAAATAAAAATTTAGGCAAAACTTAGCTTGTCAGGCCGCCACCACCAAATCGCTGCAACATTCGTATCCGCATACAAGTTCGAGGTTTTTAGGCCAAATTCGGCCATGATTTGCACACCCCCCTGCGCGCATGCATGGAGTGTGGAGGAGCATAACCCCATTACTTTCTTACAAGCTAAAGATGGGTTTCTCCTTATATAATCACTTCCTCAATAACAATTTTCCAATGTGGGACAAGGCTCTTAGTCTTTCCCTTCATTTTTTATTTCCCTTCTTTCCCACCATCAACATCAATTTTCCAATGTGGGACAAGGCTTTTAGTCTTTCCCTTCATTTCTCATTTGTTACAACAAACTTAAAAATTTAATTTCTCATTCACCCAATATCGGAATTGGGCGAGTAATATATCGAATCGAAACTCTCTTCGAGGAGCACAAATTCCAACATTTATAGACCTTTTATTAATTATGCTAATAATTAAAGTAATTGGTTTACAAAAGAAGAAAGATTTTTCTTCATTATATATTCTAATTTCACCAACTGGCAGCTTTCTCATAACTATCTGAACGTATTTTCAGATAAATACCATCAGTCCTAGCTTCATAATAACAATCGGAACATTTCTTGTACACATTGTCATCAAAAACATTAAAATGCACGAATTTCCCACTCCATGAAAAATCACACCTGAACACTGTTTCCTTAATAAATTGTGGACAGAAGCCCCAATTATATGCCGTTGGATCAGTGGGCCTGATTTTGTGGACCCCAAGATCATCATCACCAGAACTACAATGCACAACCAATGGATTTGGAGAACTTGTTGGGAGTTTACTATATATATAGACATGCTTTCTTGATTTCAAGAAGCAGCCCATCGTGAGGGGCCCATTAATTAAGATTATGGCAAAGAAAAATTGGACTATCACACGATCATGCATAGACATTTTTAAAGAGGAGAAAAAAATATGTGTATATATGATATGATGAGATGAGAATATATGGGTTGTACTAGTATATATATATATAGTCTTGATAAATTTAAAATAATTAAATGTGTGAAAAATTAAATTAATGCGTTGTTTTGAGATAGGGAAAGTTGTAATAATTATAAATATTTGAGATATGGATAGAGTTCAGTAGAAAAAAATTAGGAATTTATATGAGGAATTAATTAAATTAGATTAAATCAGATAATAGATGCTATTAAATTGAGGGTAGAGAAACGAAAAGAAGATAAGGCAAAGAGTAAAATACGACTGAATTAGGAAATATTTATGTGGAATTAATTTAAGTGTGATTAAATTTGATAATGTTGGAAATTTGGTTTGGATTTTTTCAAACACCCATGTTTGACTAATAATACTGGAGGATTAAATGTTATTTTTGGGGAAATTAAATGTAATAAGATTGTTTTACTCACGGAATAGATGATCGTAATGTATTTGAAATCTTAAAATCGAATTTAGTGAATGAGAAATTAATACATGAAAATGAAAAGTTACAACCTCTAGAGAGGTATTTTACTGGGCGAAGGGAACAAGCAAGGCTACCTTTGCATGTCCCACATTGAAAGTTTATAAGCAAATTTCCTTGGATATAAGTAGGAATAAGACCATGTTTGTTTGGGGACTCTCACCTAAGGGCTCATTTGATTCGTTAGATAAGCTAAGATAAATTAAATTATTTTATCTAACTTGATATTTGGTTTAATTGACAATAATTCACTTTATTTTTGTTTATGATATAGAGAGCAAAATTGTCAATTGCATATGTTTTTATTATTAATCTTGCAATCCAAACATTCAAAATTAAATTATCTTACACTACTAATTATCTTAATCCATCAATCCAAATATATTATTTAATAATCTCTAGATTATAATCTTGTCTAATCTATCTTGAGTTATTTATCTTATCCATTGAACCAAATGAACCCTGAAACGATTAAATTAGGTTAACAATTTTTTGTATGTTATTAAGTGTATGACTCTCACCTAAAGGCTCATTTGGTTCGTTAGATAAGCTAAGATAAATTAAATTATCTTATCTAATTTGATGTTTGGTTTAATGGACAAAAGCCCAAAACTAAAATTCAATTATCTTATGAATGGAAGATAATATTATCTTAGGGAAGATGTATGATAATAATCCATTGTTTTTATCTTTACTAAAATACTCATCTTATATTGAAAAGGATAACCATAATTCACTTTACTTTTGTTTATGATATAGAGAACAAAATTGTCAATTGCATATGTTTTTATTATTAATCTTGCAATCCAAACATTCAAAATGAAATTATCTTACACTACTAATTATCTTAATACATCAATTCAAATATACTATTTAACCCATAGATAATAATCTTTAGATTATAATCTTGTCTAATCTATCTTGAGTTATTTATATTATCCATTGAACCAAATGAACCCTAAAACAATTAAATTAGGTTAACAAATTTTTGTATGTAATTAAGTGTATGACACACATTTAGATAATTTTGAGCTCAAATTTATTTTGGTTTTGATGTTTTTTAAACATATTGTAACACACCAAACTGTGTTATTTTATGCAATTGAGGAATTGCTCATTATTTTTTAGGGTATTATTGGTTACTTCTTGGGGTATTACTGAATCCACTTGTACTGTGTCTATCATCCACACATGAAGCAAAATCAGCATCCGCATATCCCTGCAAATAGGGGTGGGAATAGGACAGGTCAGGCCTCTCGCAAAAAAGTTCGGGTTTGGTTCACTATTGATGGGCCTAAGTGATTTTTTCGTATTTTTGCACATTTTATAACACAAGCAAATCTACCCAAAAGCGGATGGGTAATTGTAGTATTGCAAGTATACGACCAAGTAGTATCGACCTAGGATTTAGGAGTGCGATGGAGCCCCAAGATTTTGTGTCGTCATGATACTATAGGGACGAGCAAGGTTGGCACAAAATATAAACAAGCAACAATTAAACTAGGAAGCAATAAAAACTACCACCTAACTTCCAAGATGAAAGTGCAAGGTGAGTGAAATGCTTCGGGTGCTATCCTTATGATTTCAACTAATGTAACTTATGTCCTAATTACCTATCAATTGTTATTTCATTGGGTGTGATAAGGGTTACCGTTTTGCAAATGAAGACCGATCTCTTTTGAGGCTTGGGTGATCAATTCGAGCTAACTAGCACCTAGTTAACTACCAAAGGTTCCTAGGATAGTGAACGTTAGGAGGTTCGCACAGATACTATCCCTAGTTTCCCCCTTCACTAAACACCCTAATTCACAATCAAAGCATCTAATGTCCCTTAATGGTAATTCTAAGCAATCTACCCCTCTCGGGTCAATAGACTACTAATTGATTCTAATTAATTACCTAACCTTTCTTCACATGACCAATTAACCACACACCCAACCCTAGTTGCAACATGTAATCATCAATTATGGAATACTCAATCAAATAGATCAATTAAATTAAGGAAAACACATTAAGAAAATCAACTCACCAAATCATAGCAAAATCAAAATAATCAAAACACAAACACATCAATCTTCATCATAATTCAAACACCCAAAGCATGAAATTTAGCCCATGACTAAAAACATCAAACAAGAGGAAATAAACACAAAATAAACAAAACACATGCTCAATCCACTAATTAAAATGCAATAATAAAAAGATATCACCTCTTGAATCCTCAATAGCTTCAACACTTCAAAACATTAAAATACCCATTAACATTTAACTAGAGATTGCAAGAAAATTAAATATCCTATCTAATGTATGTGGTGTGTGGGGAGAGGAGCTCCCCCACAGAAAACGTGAGAAAACAAGCTGCCCTTCTATCTAATTTCTAATTCTCTCTGTAACCCCTCGTCAAAACCTATGCTGTTTCTTTTTATCAGCAAGAGAAATGGGCCAAGGCCATGTTAATCATCTGGGCCCATACAAATCCTCCGCCACGTGGCTTAATCAACGGACAAAATTCTGATTTTTTGAGATGTGCTCGATGGAGCAAGCTTGCACTAAGACCATGATTATCAGCAACCCATACAACTCAGGTCCCTCAATTAAATATTATTTCTTTCTTCCATCTGCACAACCTACAATACATCTATTTATCTGTTATCAATAGTTTGTTACCTGTTTTACAAAAGTCAAAAATTTAATCCTTCAAGTGCAATAAGTGAGAAATATAAGTCTTGTGTTTGCAATTTGTTATTATTTTTAACCCACTTGAAGTTTTCAAAAATTGCATTCTAAGCTTTTGAATTTTGTAACAAACAAAAAAAAAACTTCAAATTTTGCTCCTGCATGCTACTTATGCGTCGATAAATAAGATCAGTCACATAGATAACACTTATTAGCCAATGGTCAAAAGATATTAATAAGTTGATTAATTTTTTTTTACAGGATTCATAATTTTTAATTAGACCTCAATTTACAAGAATGTGGTGATTGCAATTAGGCCTAATAAATATGAGTAGGTCTCTTGTGAACTCGAGTTCACATGAACTCGTATCACTGTTACATGTAATTATTATTATTGTTATTTAAATACACTATCACCGTTATATAAATATACTTGATCTTTTAACAGTGATAGTGTATATGCATAACAGTGATCGTGAACATAACAGCGATCGTGTATATACATAATATTGACAATTGATAAGCCCGAATTTACCATAAACTCGGGTTCATATAAATTTTGGTCAATAAATATTATTATGACTGCAAAAGTGTAATTAATTGTTGATGATCTTAAACTAATAGGAACTTAGAATCATGAAACAAATTAAACAAGATATAATAGTGTTTGTGGACCTTGTATTAATTATGCTAATAATAACATTAATTCGTTTACAAAAGAAGAGAGATTCTTCTTCATTATATATATATTCTAATTTCACCAACTGGCAGCTTTCTCATAACTATCTGAACGTATTTTCAGATAAATACCATCAGTCCTAGCTTCATAATAACAATCGGAACATTTCTTGTACACATTGTCATCAAAAACATTAAAATGCACGAATTTCCCACTCCATGAAAAATCACACCTGAACACTGTTTCCTTAATAAATTGTGGACAGAAGCCCCAATTATATGCCGTTGGATCAGTGGGCCTGATTTTGTGGACCCCAAGATCATCATCACCAGAACTACAATGCACAACCAATGGATTTGGAGAACTTGTTGGGAGTTTACTATATATATAGACATGCTTTCTTGATTTCAAGAAGCAGCCCATCGTGAGGGGCCCATTAATAAAGATTATGGCAAAGAGAAATAGGAATATCACACGATCATGCATAGACATTTTTAAAGAGGAGAAAAAATTATGTGTATATATGATGAGATGCGAATATATGGGTTCTACTAGTATATATAGTCTTGATAAATTTCAAATAATTAAATGTATGAAATATTGAATTAATGCGTTGTTTTGAGATAGGGAAACTTGTAACAATTATATATAATTGAGATATGGATAGAGTTCGATAGAAAAAAAAATTGGGAATTTATATGAGGAATTAATTTAAATACGATTAAATTAGATAATAGATGCTATTAAAATTAAGGATAGAGAAACGAAAAGAAGATAAGGCAAAGAGTCAAATACCACTGAATTAGGAAATATTTGTGTGGAATTAAATTACGTGCGATTAAATTAGATAATGTTGGAAATTTGGTTTGGATTTTTTCAAACACCAATGTTTGACCAATAATATTGGAGAATTAAATGTTGTTTTTTTGGGAAATTAAACGTGATAAGGTTGTTTTACTCACTGAGTAGATGATCTTGATGTATTTGAAATCTCAAAATCGAATTTCAGTGAATAAGAAATTAATACGTGAAAATGAAAAGTTACAACCTCTAGAAAGGTATTTTACTGGGTGAACGGAACAAGCAAAGCTACCTTTGCATGTCCCACATCGAAAGTTTATAAGCAAATTTTCTTGGATATAAGTAGGAATAAGACCATTTTCTTCAAATAAAGTGTTCGGTGACTCTCACTCATTCAATAGAAAAAATTAGGAATTTATAATAGGAATTAATCTAATACGATTAAATTATGTTCACAAATTTTTGTATGTAATTAAGTATATGATACGTATTTAGATTTTGAGCTCAAATTTGATTTTAATTTTGATTTTTTTAAAACATACTATAACACATTATTACTCATTATTTTTTAAAGTATTATTGGTTATTTTTTGAGGTATTATTGATTGCTGATTGGAGTATATTTTTCAACAATAGCTTGAACTTTTTGACGAAAAAAGTGAATGTCAACTTCAACATGTTTCATTCTAGAGTGATGGGCAGGAGCAAAAGCCAATGTGATAGCCCCAGAGTTATCACACCAGAGAAGCGAAGGAGAGCACAGCGGAAGACTAAGTTCTTGGAATATAGTACGAATCCACAATATTTCCGTAGTAGACAGGGCAAGAGATCGACATTCTGCTTATGTACTACTACGAGCCACCACACTCTACTTTTTGGAACACCAGGAAAGCAGATTAGGAACAAGAAAATAGAGAAAATTAAACTTGCACGACGTCTATCAGCCACACATGAAGCAAAATCAGCATCTGCATATCCCTGCAAAGAAAAATATGAAACGGGAGAAAAAGAAATACCAACGAATGAAGTCCCTTTTGCTAGTTCGCCAATGATTTTGAGTAGGAATTTGTTGAGTTTATTAACACTAAAGGCAATGTCAGGACGCGCCGTGGTAATTAAGATATTGGAGAGGTGCTTCGATAAAGAGTAGGATGTTCGAAGGGGGCTCTGTCAAGAGCTGATAACTTGTGGCCAGGACAGGAAGGAGTGGGAGCACCTTTACAATTGAGAAGATGAGTCTTGACAAGAAGATCTTTGATAAATTTTGATTGTGTTTTTTTGATACAAGATGGGGAGACTTCAGTTTCTAGACCAAGAAAATAGTTAATTTGACCAAGCAAAATAATAAGCTTGCCACTTAATTTGGACCATATGAAAGAGACAATGGTCAGAATCCATATTGAAGCAAGAATCCTTTTAACTTGTCATACCAAGCTTTCGGAGCTTGTTTCAATCCATACAAGGCCTTTTGTACCGTTGTGGATCCTCAAATCCCTTAGGTTGTTGTATATAAACATCTTCTTTAAGATCACCATTGAGAAATGCATTGTTAATGTCGATCTATTGATCAGTTATTGCCAATGATAACACAATCCTCAAAGTAAGTGGCTTGAGAACGGGACTGTACGTATTGAAAAAATCCAGACCAGCGGTTTGTTGAAAACCACGGGCTACCAAATGTGCTTTAAACCGATCCACTCTCCCATCTTTAAGATATTTTAACCAAAATATCCACTTAGGTGTGAGAGTCATTTGGTGATATGTGTGAATCAGATGGAGGAATAGGAGGCAAGCAGACTTGTAAAGGGATTGTGTGATGAGATGGAGCAAAAGAGGTTTGAGAAGAGTGGCAGTGGATGCATATTCGAAAGACTATCGTGTATCTATCGTTGAAAATATCCTGATCGGAAAATTCTTTGTTACAGTCGTGAAAAGTAAAAAAATTAGTCATATCAGATCTGTACAGTAGATGTCAGACATGAGGTTTGAGAAGAGTGACAGTGGATGCATATTCAAAAGTACTATCGTGTCTAGTTGAAAAGGTTTGATACCAACTGACGCACTGAGAGGGCGATACCATTATCATAAATTCGTTGATTCAATCTCTGAATACCGGATAATATAATCTTTGCGATTATAATTATCAATCTGCTATTCACTCATGAATACCGAAAGAACAATTAAATAAAACCACGAGATAAAAGGGACTAAAATCCAATTCAATTCAATAATCAATTCAACTCCTATACATTGAACATAAAAAATTTATACATAATAAACTAACAAGGATTTCAAACATTAAAGCCCTAGAAGCCCAACCCAATAACAATAAATTAAAAACTCTAATAATAATAATAATAAACTAAATATATTTAATATCTATCTCCATCATTCATCAAAAAATTCTATGTTAAATTCATGAAAAATAAAAAAAATTGTCATATCAAATCTGCACAGTAGCTGTCAGACATGAATAGTAGCCATCACATCGAGTACTTTTGCCCCTATTCGTAACTCAAAAAAGTTTGAGCCTTAAACTGTGTTTTGGTCTTTAGCTTCAACATTATTATAATTGAAAAAAATGTAATTGTTGTTAAAAGATCATGAAACAAAGCAAGATATATATAATTGTGTTTATGGAGCTTGTATTAATCATGCTAATAATAATATTGGTTTACAAAAGAAGAAATTAGATTCTTCATTGTATATTCTAATTAATTTCACCAACTGGCAGCTTTGGCAAAACCAGTTTCACTTGTTTTCAAATAAATGCCATCAGTCCTAGTTTCATAATAACATTTGAAACATTTCCTCTGCACATCCATATCAAAAACATTAAAATGCACGAATTTGCCAGTCCATGAAAAATCACATCGGAAAACTGTTTCCGCAAAATATTTTGGACAGAAGCTCCAATTGTATGCAGTTGGATCAGTAGGCCGAATATTGTGTACCCCAAGATCATCATCACCAGACCAACAATGCACAACCAACGGTGGAGAATTTGTTGGGAGTTTACTATATATAAAAACGGTTCTTCTTGATTTCTGCAGGAAGCAGCCCATCACGGGAGAAGGACCATTAAATATAAAGATCATGGCAAAGAGAAATAGGACTATCACACCATCATGCATAGCCATCTTTGGAGAGGAGAAACAAAAAATATGTGTATATATCATGTGTTCTACTTCTACTATTATATATAGTCTTAAAAATTTTCAAATAATTAAATGTACAGTAAATTGCACATATGGTTCCACGAGAATTTGTGCTCATAAATTTGGTCCTATAAGGTTTTTTTGTTAAAATTAAAGGGTTATTGTGGGACCAAATCTATAGAGCACAAATTTTCATGGGACCATATATGCATTTTATTTTTAGTGGTGAGACTAAATATGCTAAAAGGGGACAAAAAAGAATGTGAGATCAGGTCTGTTGAATTTAAATTCTCATGGGACCGAAAGTGTAATTAATTTCCCTATTAAATGTATTATGCGGGTAAGATTTAGGAATGAATTAATGCTCTAATTGTCAACCTACCATACGTTGTTTTGAGATAGGGAAAGTTAATAATTATGAATAGTTGAGATTATAAGGATAGAATAGAAATAAAGTAGCTAGGAATTTAAATGAGGATTAATATATATGATTATATTAGATGCTATTAATTAAAATTATGGATAGAAAATTAAAAAGGAGATGAGGCGAAGAGTTAATACGACTGAATTAGGAAATATTTATGTAGAATTAATTTAAATACAATTAAATTAGATAATGTTGGAAATTCGGATTAGGTTTGAATTTTTTCAAACACCCATGTTAGGAGAAATAAAGAACAACACTTGCGTAGAAATTTCTACCGTAGAAATTACTAAATATAAAAAATAAAAAAAACAAGAACCACGTGCGCTGACCCTCCCAGACTCACGTCTAGCTAACAGCCCCAAGTAACTCTTGCATACTAACTCCCTCACTCACCCGGCCCGGCCCAGCCCCCCTCGCCTCCCCCCCAAAAAAAAACAAACTCACGTGAGTTAAACCCCTCTCCCCACCCCCACTCTATTCAAATTAATTTTAGTTTCTTTTTATTTACTTTTTTTTTACTTGTTTTTTTTTTAACTTTTTTTAATTATTGTGTAAATTAAAAATATACATTTAATATTATATTATAAATAAATATTTATACACATAGTAACACACATTTAATATTACAGTAACACGCATTTGTTCTTATAGTAACATATATTTGTCTATTAATTTATATTACTATATGGGCAAATGTGTGTTACTATAAGGACAAAATATATATTTTTATGAAAATAAATATATTTTTTTAATTTATTCATCATCTATTTAAATCTAGGTATATTGTTTCATTTAATACATATGTTATTATATGAAAAAATAATTACTTCTATAAAAATAAATAAATATTTGTGAATAGTCAATATTTGTTCTTATAGTAACACATATTTTGCTCTTGCATTATGTGAAAAATTATTTATTCTATAAAAACAAATGAATATCTGTACAATAACAACATTTTATAAAATAGTAATACACATTTTCTCTAATAGTAACACACATTTGTCTCTCAATTTGTGTTACTATATGGGCAAATGTGTGTTACTATAAGGACAAAATATATTGTTATGAGAATAAATATGCGTTTCTTAATTTATTCATCATACTTTAAATCTAGGTATATTGTTTCTTTAATACATGTGTTATTATATGAAAAAATAATTATTTCTATAAATACAAATAAATATTTGTGAATAATTAATATTGTTCTAATAGTAACACACTTTTTGCTCTTGCATTATGTGAAAAATTATTTATTCTATAAAAACAAATGAATATATGTAAAATAACAACATTTTATAAAATAGTAACACTTATTTGCTCTAATAGTAACACACATTTGTCTCTCAATTTATGTTACTATATGTGCAAATGTGTGTTACTATATGAACAAAATATATTTTTATGAGAATAAATATGTGTTTCTTAATTTATTCATCATCCATTCAAATCTAGGTATATTGTTTCATGTAATACATATGTTATTATATTAAAAAAAATTATTTCTATAAAAATAAATAAATATTTGTGAATAATCAATATTTATTCTTAAAGTAACACACATTTTGCTCTTGCATTATGTGAAAAATTATTTATTCTATAAAAACAAATGAATATATGTAAAATAACAAAATTTATAAAATTGTAACACACATTTGCTCTAATAGTAACATATATTTGATCTCCAATTTGTGTTAATATATGATAAATGTGTGTTACTATATGAGTAAATGTGTGTTAATATACTAACATAAATTGAGAGCAAGTTTTTAAATTTATTATATAATATTATTTAATTTATTTTTAAATTTATAATAATTAAAATATATTAAATTATTTTATATATGGGCCTGGGACTTGGGAGTGGGCTTGTGTGTGCATGTTGGGAGGTGGAGGGGTGAGCGGTAGGAAGGGGAATGGAATAGGCATTCACGCTGGTGGTGGTGTGTGCCTTGGAGGGCGCGTGAGCCTAAAAAAAGTTTTGTTCTATTTTTAGAAATTTTTACGGTAGAAATTTCTATATAAGTTTTTGTCAGAAATAAATGTTATTATTTTAGAAATTAAACGTGATAAGATTGTCATTAATGATCATGATGTATTTAAAATCTCAAAATCAAATTTTAATGAGCGAGAAATTAATACATGAAATTGACAACTTACAACCTCAATAGAGGTATTTTAGTGGGTGAAGGGAGCAAGCAAGGCTACCTTCCTACATTGGATGTAACTGTAAGTAGGAATAAGACCATGTTTCAAATAAGGTGTTTGGGACCTTCACCCATTCAATAGAAAAAATTAGGAATTTATGTGAGGAATTATATTAAATACGATTAAATTAGATAATAGATGCTATTAAAATTAAGAGTAAATCTCCTGTGCACCAGTTACACCGTGCAATTCAAATGTATTTTTAAAAAGTTACACAATTTATTATTGAAAAGTTAAACAAATTATTACTGAAAAGTTACACTGTAAAAGATATACTTTTCAGTAATAATATGTGTAACTTTTCAGTAGTATTTTGTGTAACTTTTAAAAAATGAACTTAAGTTGCACCGTGTAACTGGTGCATACAAGACTAATCCAATAAAAAAAACATAAGGCATAAAGTTAAATACGACTGAATTAGGAAATATTTTTGTGAAATTAATGTAAACACAATTAAATTGGGTAATAGATGTTATTAAATAGGGCAAAGAAATAAAATGGAATAAATCCCAATGGAGTATATATATATATGTAGTGTAGGTTCACAAATTCAACGGATTGTACACTTTTGGTCCCAAAAAATTTTTAACTTTTCAATGTTTGGTTCCGTAATTTATTGAATTGTCTAATTTTGGCATCATTTTACCACAAATTGGATCATTCAATTTTGGTTCTATCTTCGACAAGGCTATTAATTGTACCTTCATCTTAAAGTCAAATACAAAATCTCCAATTTATTTTTTTAATTGATATTTCCTACAACTGTCAATATTATTTTCATTTGCATTAGATTTTCGCCGTCAAGAACCCATTTTCGATCATCACACTTTTTCCGGCCTCTCAAGCCTCTTATTATATGATCTTTTGTTCATCTTCTCTTCCTCTTCCTTCACCCACTTTTTTCAATCATCAGCCTTTTCTATCCGTCTCAAAGATGTCATTGTTTAGTTTTAATTTTATAATTTGGTTTTATTTAGTTTTATTTTCTTTTAATTTTATTTGGTTTTATCTTTGTTTTGTTTTTTATTCTTCAATTATCCATTGGTATGGTAAAATTAGAATATAGTAATTAAAAAAAATAAAATTTACATCAAATTCAGTATCACGCAAGCATTGCAGACGGAAAAACCCCTATTTCTGTTGACATGTGAGTGCCACATGAAAAAAAAAATTGTGTTACTTTTTTTTTTTTGGCAAAAATAGAATTATAATTGAACAATCTAATAAGTTATGAAACAATTTTAAAAAAAATTGGACTGAAAGGAACAGTACTAGACAAGTTATGGGACAAAAAACCTATTTTTCTATAATTTTCACCATTAGTCCTTTAGGTTACACCTTAGAAAACCAACAATACATTAAATAGAAAAAAATTTGGCGAACCCGAGTTCACGTAAACATGATTTCATTAGATATCACTATTACGTGGACACAAAATTTATATATATAATATTATTGTTATGCATATATATATTTTATCACTGTTATAAAATCAATTTTTTTTATAATAGTAATTTGATTATGACATTTGAAAAGAGAGTTCAAATGAGCTTGATACTTTATCTTGCTAAATTACGTGTATTTACAACTCAATAATCAGGACACACTATCTTTATTTTGAATTTGGTTCACATGAATTACACATTTTTATATTGGTTCTGTAAATATCTTAATTTTGGTCCTTTTAAAAATTTATAGAATCAAAATTAAAAATCAAAACTAAAATCAATTTTAGAATAGAATAATGGCCCTTTTAGCGCTATTTTTTTATTTTTAATTAAAAAATATGAAGGTCAAGCAAACAATTAATTTTTTATCATAATAATATGCTTTCACTACAACAATTTTAAAAAAAATGCGTTTTGATTATCGCACTTTTTGCAATTCCAGCTTTAGGGCAAATTTTGCTTGTGCATGCTACTTATGCATCGTCTAATAAGATCCGTCACATAACTAACACTTATTCAATGGTCAGAAGCATATCTACCCAGAAGCTCGAATAGCAAAAAGATATTAAGTTGATTTTTTAAGAAGATTCAAAAGTTTTAATTAGACATTTACAAGAATGTGATGATTTTAGTTGCAATTAGGCCTAATAAATATTATTATGATTGAAATATGTAACTGTTGATGATCTTAAACTAATGTGGATCAATGTGACTGTAGTTCTTAGAAGATCATGAAACAAAGCAAGATATAGTGCACATTTTGAAACACTTAAAACAGCTTTTAAAATAGTTTTTTTTCAAAGCTATGGTCCTGTTTTCAACCTCTAGAAAAAGTGTAGAAGGACTTTTTTTAAGTTGGTAAGAGACAATTTTTCAAAAAAAAAAAGTGTTTCTCACTATTTAATTGTGATTGAAAACATGTACTATCTCTCACAGCTTTTGAAAAAATACTATTCTAGAAGCTATTTTGTAGAGTTTCAAAACAGGCACATAATAGTGTTTATGGACCTTGTATTATATATGTTAATAATATAATACTCCCTCTGACACAAAACTACCTTCATATTTGTCCTGGATACGGGAACCAAGAAAATTTGAGTATGAGTATAAAGTTAAATAATAAAATAAGAAAAATTGTATGTTATTGACTTTTGTGAGTGCCGAAAGTAGAATTGGACAAATAAGGAAATTATGAAAGTAGTTTGGAACGAATGAGTATTGATTTACACAAAATAAGAAGAATAGGTATATTGTATGCCTACAAAAATAAACTCAAGAAAAAATCTTATATGACAAATTAAGTGACTCACATCATTAAAATACTTTGTGAAAGAAGAAAGATTCTGCATTATATATTCTAATTTCACAAACTGGCAGCTTTCTCATAACCATCAGAACCTATTTTCAAATAAATACCATCAGTCCTAGCTTCATAATAACAGTTGCTACATTTCTCAAACACATTATCATCAAAAACATTAAAATGTACGAATTTGCCCCTCCACGAAAAATCACACCGGAACACCGTTTCCTTAATCAATTGTGGACAGAAGCCCCAATTATATGCCGTTGGATCAGTGGGCCAGATTCTGTGGACCCCAAGATCATCGATCATCGCCAGACCAACAATGCACAACCAATGGATTTGGAGAATCTATATATAGACGTTCTTTCTTGATTTCAAGATGCAGCCAATCACGAGGGGCCCATTAATAAAAATAATGGTAAAGAGAAATAGGATTATCACACGATCACATTTTTTAAGAGGAATATGTGTAAATATGAAGATTGTGTGTTTGATGAGATGAGATGAGAATATATGGGTTCAACTATTATATATAGTCTTAATAAAATTCAAATAATTAAATGTATGATGCGGGTAAGATTTAGGAAAAGTTATAATACTCCCTTCGTCCCTCAAATTTATTTCCATTTGTGTGGACACGAATTTTAAGTGGCTAGTGAGCATTTTCAAAGCATCAAACTCTAAATGCCATGTCACGAGGGTTTTTCTATTCCCCATGTCTTTTTGCTTTGCTGCAATGCTATAATTTGAATATTTCATATACACTTGGTGCACGGCACTCGCATTCAATAATTAAGATTATTTATATTAAAAAGAATATTATACATTGATAATATATTATACATTCACATAACAATTATATATTATAATGTATTAAAAAGAATATTATACAGTGATAATATATATTATAAAATCAGGTGGGTTAACTCACCTGGTCACCAGGCTCCTCACTTGAGTGAGTGACCTGGGTTCGATTCCCTTTGGCGCACACTTAAAAAATACACTTAAGTCGCACCGTTTAATTGGCGCACAGAAGACTTTCTAGAGAGATAGAGAATTAATTTTCATTTGCTGGGGTGGTCATTGTCGCGTAGTCGGCATGCGATTAGTGTATCAGCCCTAATCGTATCCGCTTAACAGCATTTACATTTAAAAATTATTACCTCCATTTCAAAGTTAAATTCTACTTTACAATTACCACAAATTTTAAGAAAAGAGATTAAATAATAATAAATTTAAAAATGTAATAAAATAATATTAGAGAATTAAAAAAATGATAAACTAGATAGAGATAAAGTAATATTTTATTAAAAAAATAATAAAGTTAGATTTTAGTGGATTAATGTATAATTTTTTACCAAAAATAAAAGTGACGACGAAAATTAAAACAGGTACTTACAAAAATGTAAAAATTAAGTATGGAATGGGGAAGTACATTTTTAAAACTCCAACCCAAAATTACATTAATAAAATAAATTAGATGTCATACAACAAATTAAGTGCACGCCCACTAACTATATTTAAATATAACATGTGTGACTAATTGCATTGTACAACAGACCTACTAGTCATACCAAACAAGTAATAACATTCAACTGATGCATATAGTACAAATAATTTTCGAGTAATACCAATATCATTCAGTGACACGAGTAAATCACTAAAACAAAAGTGCATCGTGCAAAACATGATGATACGTGATCTCATCCGTCAGAACACGACGCAAGCACGGTGTTCCTAACCACACGATCATCAGCCCAGTTCCCAGCATCAAAGGAACATAATCACATCATCACAACAAAAGGTTCCTCTTAAAAAGACTCGATAAACAAGTTGAGAAGGGTCAAAATATTATTAAACCATATAACCATTACGATCAAAGCAAGCAAAGATAATAAGCTTTAGTATCATATTAATTTAAGATGGGCCCCTCTACACATGTATGGAAAAGATAGAAGAGAAGAAAAAAAAAAGGCGAGCTCAAATTCCGAAGGGCTTCGATTCTAACAGATCTAAGACCGGCCTCCTCGGAATGGTTAGGGTGTTGCATCAAGACTATCGACTATGATCTTCATTCAGTACCTAGGCATGCACCACAAATTGATGTTTTCTGCAGTAAGAATATCTACAGTAGGAGGATGTCTCCTACAACAGTTCAGAACACCAGTGCCATGGAATGACTAAGCAGTAGACAGACAAAAAATCTACTCGTAAGCCATCCGTCCTCTGTAGAAGTAACCTTCGGGATGGTTGTTGATCATATCCAAAACCTGAAAAAACACAAAATGGTACAACTTAAGACCACTTGGTTAAGGGTAACAAGGGTGGGGAATAGGAATAAATGAAGATTAACGAGGATTCTCATTAATAGTATTTGGTACATCTTTATTATATATAAATGAAATCATAAAAATAGGTTAAACAAAAGTGATTGCCCCCTTAAATTCATACCAAGCGCCCCTTAATTGAAAAATTAAGACCACCATTGATATTAAATACAGTAGCATGATAAAGAAAAGAACTACTATTAAGTTCCCTGTATCAGCCCATTTGTTTGTGATTAAAGCAACTTACAAAAACTATGCTTAACCTATTAAATTTAAAAAATTTACAAAAAAATTTATGCTTCGGAATTACATTATAATATGTTGTTTTCTTAAAATTATCGCTCTCGAAATGTAACTTTTGTGGGCAAAAGAAAACACAAATATAAAGGACAGCATATGCCAGTTTGAAAGAGATCTTTTTGTGATTAGGCTAATTGGTGGTAGGGCAGTTTCTGTTATTATTCGTAGTTAATAACTTCCTATGCTATATCATGATCACGTGCAATTTCAAGTCATCTGAACTTCTCAGAAGTCATGATATGACGACTACAGTTCTTCCTCCACATTAACCATCATTAACTAAGGTATTCAACACTGTGAGTTATAATCATGCGTAACACATGTCAACCATAGAATATTAAAGATCATATTTTCTCGTAATCGCTATCTGTCTTTCGCCCTCCTTATATGGAAAGGATTCCTATGGGTACACACTTTGGACTTTGTGATCCCATATTCCAGTTAGTTTCAGAACTCAAAGTAAGAAATTCAAAATCCTATTAAATCCAACCCCACTACACCCTAAAAAAAAGTATTGCATCACCTGCACTTTCTTTTATTCTCCCAAAAACACTCGAATCACTTAAAAACATAGCATCAATCACTCATAATTGATTTGACATAAGCAGCAATCATCCCCTATTGAAATCACAAAACAACCTACATTTTAACTATTCATCAAGATTTTCAAACTCCAGGGTTTGAAAATCTGGAATTTTCGCTACCTGCTACCCCCAAAAAGCATACACACATGACTTGCCTTCAGCAAAGCAATTGAAAAAACTAAAACTACGAATTAAAGGATCCCATTGATCTATTTAGGAAGTTTTTAGGCTAAATGCGTACTGTGATGCCTGCACAAGAAAAGATTGCCAACATTACCCTTCAAAAAAAATGTTACCTGTTCAGAGAGGCTGGGGAGTCCATACTTCATCTCAAAGCATTGAAAGCCTTCACATACCCTGTTCAAATTAGTAACAAATCAAGTCGCTAACATCAGTCTCAGCAAATCAGGAAAACAAGAATGATTTAAGTACAAGGATAATTCGTAAATTAACGTAATCTCTGTCAGACAAACTACTTAAACAAGCAAATTCAATAATACTCAAACATAAAGAGCAGAGATGTCATCAGAATGAATTCACAAGAGTCGCAAAGTATAAATACATACTCACATAGGCAAATAATAAGATGTGCTGTAAATATTTAGTGACCCGGAAGGTAAATATGCACAAAGACATAATCCATGACCAAATGTTGTAAATTCCCCAAGTAATTATTATGACAATATATATGTTAGCAGCTTGTACTACATGAAAATCATCACCAGTCACAACCAATAACTTTTGCTTTGATGTTAAAAAGCAATTGCATTGAATAAATGTTGTGGCATATCATATAGTTCTAGACGAATTATATAATGCATTCGGCCCACATAAATCAGGCAACTGGATCCAAAAGAGTAGTGCAGGTTAATGGGAAAAAAGTTATTTCCCCATATAATGCATCATGAAAAGCCCAAAGATGGACTTGCTACCAGACAACCATTAAATTCAGATGAAATAGATGCAAGATCTCCATTTCACACTGACTCAGCTAAAATAAGCAAAAATGCAATAACGAAAAAAATACATCATGTGAATTTTACTATTAAAGTTAATTATTCCAGCATCAGGTAAAACTTTGCACATTGCAGAAAAAAGAAATACTTACAGAATTTTAAGGATTGATGTATTCCATAAGTTTACATTCTACTGCCATGAAGATTGCTTGCGTCTGAAGGTCTCACTGTCCCAGCCTCCATCAGGTTCCTGCCTCTTCAAGAGACCTCCTGAAACAGAAAACATCCGGGCCTGATCGTCTGTTAAAACCTGTGAACTGACAATAGTATGTTGGCCTGATGATAGAGGTAGCATCTCTCTGACTTCACTTTCCATGACTCCAGGGCCAGTATTGAGGTCCAGAGCCTGTCTAACCCATTGTCTGTTGTTGCTCTCTAGCACGCCATTATTGCCAATGCCAGGAAGGCTAACCATAAACGGCCTCTGAAATTGTGATGTGGCAGAACCAACAGGCCCCACATACTGTGTATTTACGGGTGGTGCAAAAGGCCTTGCAGATGAGGAATCTGCAAATGAGGTTGCTCCAACTGAAAAAGTGGCTGAGGGGAAAGGATATACAGGTAAATGGAAATGACTGGAGGGATAAGGCACTGCAGGGGATGATGGCAATACGGATCCACGGTAGACATCAGGATTATATGGTGAAACACCAGCAGGGCCAAATGTTCTCTGTGGTGGACCAGATGGATAAACTGAAAATGGCTGCTCTCCTCGATCCGGTAATACTGATGGGAATGCTACTGTTGAATAAGCATTCACAGGAAGATGCCAAGATGAGAAACTGCCCAGCGCTGGACTGTTCATTTTAAGGCCAGAAGAAGGTAGCTGGGATGCTATACCACCTTTGGCTAGTTGATTAATAAATGGAAACTGATCAGCACTAGCATCATCGACAACAGGCCCATTGTTGAGATCAATATCCCTCCGAATATGTAAACCACCTAATGGTTTAACAAGCGGAACCGAAGCCTCTCCACCATGATTGCCACTGGTCGAGCACAGCCCCATATCACTTGCTTCATCAACTCTGTTCAAATCAAGATCCAGCCCACCACCACTATGAGGACGCAGAGACTCCGATGCCTCATTCAGCAATGTGGCACGGTTAATGTTTGAATCAGTAGTTGAATCAACTGCCAAAGCTGAACCTCGAGAAGCCATTTCAGCAAGAACTCTTTCATCTGGCACATTTAGATCGATATCCAAAGGAATACGGTCATGTTTACTGGTAGAAACATCTGGGAAAGACAAATTTGTTGGAGCCGGTGGTGTTTCAATAACTTTCCTAGGTTCAGCAGGTCGAAATGCACTAGTTGCAGCAGATCCTTTCCACCCAAGCTCCACTCTACTTCTCAATAGGTCTCCTGGAGGAACAAAGGGGCCTTTGGCAGCAGCAGTTATAGTAACAGAGGTAGAATGGCCACTGGTCATAGAATTTGCAGAAAATGGCAACGAGTTAATCACACCGCGAACAGTTGTTGAACCCAAGGAACTCGAACTGGCTGACTCCCTATATTTCAAATCATCAGCACTAAAATGTTCATTCAAGTCAAAACCTAATTTCGCACATGAATCTGTTGCCACTACAGTGGAGAAAAATGCATCCCCAGCTCCCATAGGAGCACATGTACCAGCCTCATCTGGTGGAATGCTGCCGGAGATGGATCCTTTCAACCCAGACTCCTTTTGAGTATTTAGGTCCACCAAACCAGGACACGTGTTGTCGGTTAGTGAAGCATGCACCTCAATCTCCTGCTTCCGAACTTTGGGCTCTATAACATGACTGTTGAGATCATGAGATGTTGAAGACACAACAGGTGCAGTTGGGATTTCACCAGCTCCAACTGCATTCTTGTCCACTTCCATTTCAAACTTCAGACTTTCAGACTTGCTCATGCAATTGTTAGAATCCCCATCATCAAGTTCCCCTACTTTGACGGCCACGCCACTGAATTCAGACTTAACAACTGCAGTAGCCAACTTTGGTGTTGAACTTCTTGTCCTGTTCAATTTTTCATCCACAAATTCTTTGCAGTCACTTGCATCCAACGGCTTTGATTCCACGTCTTCAAGCATTGGCTTACACTCATCAGTGCTCAAGTGATGAGTACTTTCTTTTTCCAAAGCCGCCATGACATCAGATTCAAAACTTCTATGGTTCGGGAAAGTATCAGTAACATTGTTGGAAATGGCATTTTCCATATGAATTCCTTCATTCAATTCACCATCCCTTGCCTTCTCTGTAGAGATGGGAGATGCCGAGGAAGAAATATCCATCTTCCCATTTGGCTTCTCACTACTTTCCAACTTACGGTCCGCATTGCTCCTCGAATCTGTGCTAGAAGATCCCAAATCTTTAATGCTCTTTTCAATAGCAATATCTTCAAAAGAATGGGATGTCACACATTTTTTATTACTTGATGACTGATGTGGTGCATCCTTTGACAAATGTAAACCATTGTCCTGCGAAGAACAAGAATTTAGAAGAGCCTGTTTCTTTCCATCACATTCCGTCCCATTGTAGGACTGACTCCGAATTCCTGCAGCATAACCCTCAGGGACAGACTTGGATTTTTCCTTATCGACAGTGCAAACTTGCTCAACCACATGAATACTTCTTTCTGTAGAGCCAGAAGGGGAAACAACATCAGACCTGGACATTTCTCCGGCTGCCACAGTTGCAAGTAAGTTCATTCCCACATCATCTTCAAGTGACAGTGAAGAAGTTGCTTCGGAATATTTTGCACAGCTCTCAATTAAAGCATTCATAGGGCTGAAAGAAGAAGCATGCAACGTAAATGACTTTAATTGATTTGCCGGTAGTCCATCCATCATTCTCTTCGAATCTTCAGTGGTCATGCTTTGCTCCTCATCGGGAAGGATGGCAAGAGAGTTAGTGCCCCCTGATCCAGTCAATACATCTTTTTGCTCACTGTTTTGCCATGCATTAACCTCTAATGCATCTTTAGATTGATATGTATCACTCCTGTCCTTTAAAGCATGATCTGACTGCTCATTTTTGAACGAAAGCACAGGAGAAGCAGCTCGGCTACTTGTAAATGTAGGATCTTCTATAGATCCTCCGCTCACACCCTGTCCAGGACTTCTAACCCGGTTGGGAATTTTAACAATTAACTTATGGCCACTTTGTGCACTGATGGGTCCCTCGACAACCCTTTCACTAGTTACCGCCGAGTGACACAACTTCTCTGACGTAGAACTTCTGTGTGCCACAGAGATTTTGCTGGAACTAGTTTCTTTCTGACTTCCGGTAGCTGAAATTCCTGAAAACCCACTGTTTTTGCGGTTACGTTTACCGCTTGATGCCTTGCTAACAGTCACTGAACCTGAATTGGGGCTTTTCACATCGTCCTTTGCTGAGGAAGACTGACCATAATTATGAGACTGATTAGAACTACTGCTCCTGTCCTCACGAATCTGAGGGGCATCAGCAGTGCCTCCAACAGTAGTTCCAGGCTGGCTCTCCTTTCCAGCTGGAATTGATGTTGCTGGCTTAACAGCCCCAGGAGAAGAGGTTGCATACTTTGTGTTACTTTCCCCATGTGATAACCTAACTGAAGCAGTTTTTGCTGCAGAGTTCTGGGATATTGAACTTTTCATAGCAACATCAGACCCACTTGGAGTTCTGCACCCACCATGAGAAGCCTCTGGAAGTCGTGATTTTGAAGGTGATGCGGCTGCGGCTTGGGATGAACCAGATTTTGCATCAATACTGATCATTTCAGCTTCAACACGTTTCTTCCATGTGTCAACTAAAGTTCGTGCTTTTTTGTGAATCTCTACATTTTTATGTGATCGTAAATGATTCACAGATTTGCCTATGTTACACATTTGAAGAGCCTGAAGATTAACTGGAAGCTTATCTAATGCACGAAGTAAAACTAAAAGAAAATCCTCCACAGATTTATCACCTGACTTTAGATTACTACCATCGCCAATCTTCCCTTTATGAATATCCTGAAGCCATTCATCCAATATAGGCAAACCTCTGAGCTGCACAAACCGATTGAGGCAATCAATCTTATCGGTGGAAGCCATTACACTGGCAAGCATGGTGCGGCTTAACAAATCAATTTTTCTGTCTAGTTGCATCAACTGGACAAGCTTCTCAACCCCTTCAAGATCCACAACTCCGCCTTTTTCAGTTATTCGGGCAATCTCATTTTTTAAATTAGTTTCAGTTTTGCACTGAACAGAATCACCATCATCAGTCCTTGAAGACGAACGTTCTCGTTTGACAGGATCTGCACTGTGATCGTTTCTTTCCCTTTTCTTGCCCTTAGTTTGAGAAGGAACTGAACTACCACTATTTTGACCACTATCAGAAGTAGGTTTTAGTTGTGAAGTTGAAGTTGAACCATTAGCTTGCTTTGGAGAACGACCACTAGGTTGCAATGTCATGTGCATTTCTGTCCTAGTTTTGTATAAAAGCTGATCTACTTCTTGTTGCTGCTCCTGAAACCACATATAGTATACGTGAGAATCAACAAATTAAGAAAAAAAAATTAGCTTTAAACAGTAGAACATTAACCACTTCCCTATTTATATACCATACAGCCCCCTTCCAATGAGATAGGGAAAAGAAAAGGAACGGAAAGTAAACCACCATCCATAATCAGGAAACATAACAGGAGAAGGGGAAAAAAGATGATTATGACAACTAACATTAATGTAATCTCGATCTGTAAGCCACCATAAACACTGGTTTGCAATGTCGTAGGCACGCCGACAAACAAATGAGGATGTCCCGTTGGGAAGTTCTACACCTCTAGGAAGAAATGCAACTTTACAAGGATGGAGTAAAGATGCAGCAGGAATTTTGTCCTTGTGAAAGGAGTAGAAGATCTCGTTTGGAGCACTGTCCACCAGAGGACCTTTTTCAAGCTTAAGGTCAGATGATCGATAAAGCCAATTCACACCCAGATGCAAAATTTTCTCTTCGTTCAATGCCAATGTACGAACTAAACCAATGAAAGGAGGAGAATCTTGAGGTGGTTTGAAAAGGGCACAATCACCAACACTGATTTTGCGTCCGTCCTGCAATTTAGAGCAATCTTAATATCAATAAAATAAGTGCACTGAAACCAAGTTACATCACAAATAAGCAGATTTTTTTAATTAAAAAGGATTCAACACTCCAAAATAATAGATTCCTGCAAGTAGCAACAACCTTAATTTCGACAACCATGGCCAAAGACCAATTTCTTGATATATATATCAAATTATGATGTCACTAACAAGATTCACTCTTCCAATTTCATCATCAACTTCCGACACATTAAAGACAGTTTAACCTCCCAATGGAGCAAAAATTGAAAAACCCACAAAATCAATACCTTGAAGAAGGATTCACCAGAGTCTGAGGTTGTAATAGAAGGAGCAGGAGGAGAACGATGGACACCGTTAACAGCTACAGTAGGCGTCGATGGAAGGAGTGACCGCATGGGCTGACTACTACCCCGCCGTAAACTTTTACAGCTCTCGCTGTGCCGCTGAACCCTCCCATGCATAATAAGATATGGTTTTTTGCATTTTCCCCAACTTCAAGCATCAAATCCTTCCGATTACTTCTCAAGATTACACCTTAATAGACAAGGAAACTCCTATTCCCCATCTATATCTCATTTCCCGTAATGGTTCCAATCTCCAGAAACTTATTCAAAACCCTAACAAGTCACCGATTCGCCGTTTAAAAAACCTAATTTCCCAATTCGGCCACCGTAAGAGAGTCTAGATCGCCCCAATTCCTCAGACGCCCTTATGTATTTTGCTTTAATTGATTTCTAGGGCTTCGATTTTCAGGAACCAAAAACCTATTAAATTTAGCTAAAACATTTCAGATCGAAAAAATGATTCATCCACACAAACTTCTCAGATCGAAAAAATAATTCATCCACACAACAATTATGACCGGAAAATAAATGCAAAACCAGAACAAAATATAAGCTTCGCAAATCAATTATGCACGAAAACAAAAACACACATAGACCCACCCTGTTGTATGAAACGCGCGTGCGGGTGCAGAAGGAAGCAGGAAGAGAGAGAGAGAAACCTGCGAAGTCTTTCCACTGGGAGAGGAAACGAGAGATTTGGGAGAAAGAAAGCGCCGAGATATAGAGACGGGAAGGCTGTACGTATAGATTGAGCGGAAAAGGAAAACGATGTCGTGACGACTCGGCAAAAGGAATGCGACGAAATTTGAGTTGAGTCAAGTTGGATCGAGCGAGTGAAAAGGCCGAGTTTATATATATTTAAAAATTAATAACACATCTTTATTCGGATTTTGACTGTGTGATGAGTGAGAGAGAGATTGAGATGCCTTCACACGCCATTATTTTGCTTAATATTTATTCTACATCTGAAAATTTAATTGGTCTCTATTAATAATTTTATATTTTAATTATATACACCCCAAATGAATAATAAAAGAATAGGTCCCTTGTGAACACAAATTCGTATTCACATGAATTCGTATCATTATTATAGGTAATATTTATTACTGTTATTCATATATACTATCATTATTATAAAGATATACTTAATTCTTTAACAGTGATAGTATATATGTATAACAGTAATAGTGTATACATATGACAGTAATAATTGATAAATCCAAATTCAATTAAAAATATATTTAAATTACACCATTCATCCAGATTTATTTGTATTATTATATCAAATATACATAATTGACTTGGTAACGTCATTTAATATATTTTTGGATGTGGTGATTCTTTTCTAATGTAACCCTAACTAATAAATCAGGTCGTATGTTTCAAAATTCAAATTAGATATCAATAATGAGAAACGTGAACTTCCGCTGAAGATTATGATTATAATTATTCGGTATTCATTAGATTATCAAATTCATTTAAAATAAATGTCCATAAATCTTATATTAATTGCGTAAAAAGACTTGCGGTGAATCTCAATATTAATTTATTAATTTAGAAATAATCACGAGTTGATCCAATCATCAATGGGCCTAATAGTCACAAGTAAGGATGAAAATATTTTGATATTTTTTTAATATATCTACAATATATTTATTTTTCGTAGTCACCGATATCGATATTGGGTAGAAATAATATTTTTATAATATTCATTAAAAAATAAAAAATATCGATAAATATTGGTCTGTAATATCGATATTGCTTATTTTTTTCACAAATTAAACCAAATATCGTTAGATTTCGAGGAAATATCGAAAAAAATTGGGAGAAACTCCAAAGTCAAAGTATTGTATGAAAAGCTTATCATGAACCAATTTTAAAGTATCAAACATTTTACCAGGTGTATCAAAAGTTGAGGTCAATTAAATTTATATATTGACCTCAACTTTTGATACACCTAATGCATATTTTGATATACTTGACCAAATATTAGTGTATATACATAAATTTGTCACAACTATAAAAAAAAATTGTTAAGCTTATGTATTAAATATTTACTCTTAAATTTTTTATAATTTTTAAATTTACCGATATCGATATTCGATATCGATATATCCATCGATATTTCCACAAATTTAAAATCTCGATATTTCCATCGATACCGATATTTTTAACCTTGGTCATAAATGGTTGTATTTTTGTGTTGGTATTGGGTGAATCGATTTCTTTACTATAATATAATTTTAATATGAAATTATTAATTATTTTATATATAACAAAGTAATTAAAATTTTAATACACAAGAATTTGTGATTTTTTAAATTGATTCATTTTTACATCTTAACACTCTTGTGAACTGTAATTATACACAACTAATAATATTAAGTGAAAAATTATTTTATTTATCAACAAAATAAATTTTATTATCATAAAAATTAGAGAATAAGAGGTACTACAACCCAGTGTTTTCATAACTGGACCGGTGATCAAACCGGATAAGGTACCGATTCACGGTTCAACCGGTTGGATCGGCGGTTCAACCGGTTGGATCGGCGGTTCAACCGTTAAAATAATTTATACTTATTTTTTAATATTTTCTATGTTAAATAAAATAAATATTCACTTATAAAATTAAATAATTACAATAGAGTCATAAAATAACACCTCAAAGTAGGTTTTCTTTAATTTTTTTAGTTCTGCAGCAGTTAAGAATATTTTTTTGTGGAAATTAAGGTTTTGGCTTTTAGTTTGATTAGGATTAAGAAGACAAATAAAAATAAGCAAAATAAATAAATATTAATATATTTTAAAAAATATAGCTGGTTCGACCGGTTTAGAGCGGTTTTGACCGGTTCAACCGTAAAAACGATTTTTTGGGTGTAATCGGACCGGTTCCCAGTTCAACCGGTTGAACCGGCCAGTTCGGTCCGATTCTGAAAACAGTGTTACAACTCTTGCATTAATACCAAGATAGCACTCACAACTAAGTATCTAAAGATTGCTGAGAATCTCGGATACATTTTACGAAAGACCAATTTTTTGCAAAACACCCTTTTACAGCTAATCAAGCCAATAGCTTTATTTTAATATCCTAAATCACTTTATATACATTTGGTTCCTTCTTGTTGAAAATATTTTCATTCCTTTCATATTAAGTGAAAATTATTATTACTTATAAAATATTTTTTAATAAATTAATTAATAGTATTCACTTGTATAACATGATATTCCTAAAATATACCCCCTATTTCTCAACTTTTTTTTGTATTTTTTTATTTGAAAAGTCTCAATATTATAAAGAAAATTAGTCATACTAACCTAAGTTAATGACACATATTTTTTATTTAATTTTACGCTCACTTATTCTAATTTTTTATCATGAGATTGTCTTATAAAATGAGTTCATGAGATGTATCTCCTTCTTAGCATCATATCAATGTACGTTTTAGTGATTTCTGTGAAACGATATGCATGCTACATTTTGTTTCATTTTTTCTTCTTTTAAATTTTATAAATCTATATGCCTGTTATATTTTTTTCATTTATTCATCGTATTTTTTATTTATCTATTTTTTCACGTTTTTATATTTGTTTTACATGTGTTCAAGCATTTTTTTAAAGATATTCATATCAAAATTTGTTCCATTATTTTTTAGTGTATTTTATAAATATATATTAGCATAAATATTTTTTCCATTTATACATAATTAATATTTTTAATGAATTAGTATGAAAATGAAATCTCCAATAATCAAAATAAAAAGGTAATCGAATTGTCATTAGGTCTCATTATTAGACCTATTAAATAGTAAGGATTAACCTTCCAATTTCCAAAGGTATTGATATTCGCTCACAGTTAGTTAACTTTTAATCCCAAAAATCAAGTTTTTTTTATCAAGTTTTAATTGACGCACTAAAGGTCTTCTTATTTACACATTCAAATTCTATAGAATTATGTAGGCCAAATATATTAATTAATATGTATGTTTTTTTTTTTACAAGAATATTTATATAAGATGGTATTACTTATGCTAATATGTGAGAACTAATAGGACTGGATCCCCTTCATTTCCTCCGTTCAGTGTAAATGTCACCTATTATTATGGGTTTCATATATATATATATTAATTATTTTAATTATACATATATACTCATGTTAATGATGACATTTACACTGAATGGAGGAAATTGATGAAATATTAAATGGAGGGGATCCGAATCCGAGAACTAATTGCTTGAATCAACAAAACTAACGTTACTTTGCACTTAAACCACCAAAAGATATATTTTTGTATTAATATATATTCTCTTCGTCAATAAAAAAATGTGTTCACTTATTTGGACGTAATTTAATGCAATATGTCGAAAGGTGTTATGGGGTATTGTGAGATCTTTTATAAATAAAGAGAATATTTATAGAAAGTACATATGATATATTTTTTATTAACAATCATAAATTATAAATATTCTCTTTATTCATAAAGGATCTCACAATGTCTTTTAATACCATTCGACATATTGTATTAAATCACGTGTAAATAAGTGAGCACATTTTTTATGGATGGGGGTAATATAAATTATAAAATTTCGGCACATAAATCACTTAACTTAATTTTAAGCCATTATATTTCTAGAATTTAACATGTGAAGAGTATTTTTGTAAAAATAAAATGAAATATTGCATTAAACCACGTGCAAGAAAATCGACGTAAAAAATGAAAAACAAAATCGAGGGGCGGACGCGGGCTAGGTTGTGTGCTGCTAAGTAAAGACACGAAGAGATACACGAGGAAAGTGATGCAGAATTTTGTGAATTTTTCGTTTCAATTAGGTCAAAATTATGAAGAGTTTTGACATAAAAGCACATCTTTAAGCCTCATACATAACAATATATTTTATATACAAAATAATTAATCAAAAATTAATTTTAGTTCTTTATGTGTCAAATTTAATATAATTTAGTGATTTATGTGCTAAAATTTTAAAATATATATATATATATATCAATGCAAAAAAAATAATGGTTTAGGTGCTGAATTATTGATAATTCAATAACTTCAGCGTAATTATGCCTAATAGTTTATTTATTTATAATATATATGGCACACGCTTCAACTCAACACTATATCTTTAAGAAGAAGAAAGCACTCTACCTATGATGTAAAATCAGTTTTCTCCTTAGGATCCAAATCTTTAATTAAAAAAAAATGTATGTCTAATTTAAACGTGAGGGAATAATGAGGAATAAGCATATTTTGCCAATGCAACTACTATTAAATTATATTTCAGTCGAACATAAAACACAACTGTCGATAGGCGAACTACCAAGGATAATTATAGAGTCAATTAGTCTAAGGCTAGGAAGGTCGCCAATACACCCAAAGGAGCCAGGGCACTAACCTCGGCCGAGGTCGACATAAAGAGATGCCTTGCAGGGAGGGGGGTCGCCGAGGTACCAAGCCACACCTGGGAGAGAAGGTCGGTAGAGGAGCTCGCCGAAGTCAATGGGACCGGACCTAAGCCCACCTCTACATGGTCCTGGAAACGCATAAGGCACTGAAGCTCGCCCTGAAACTCGCCCAGTGAGAGGGATCAGGGCCACAAGTGTTTAAATAGAATGCGAATGTAGTAGGACGAGGCATTGTAAAGGGAGCATGGTGAGGGATTAAGACGAAGGTTACGAACCTTCGTCATCACCGGAAGCCATATAGGCTCACAAGGTGCTACCTCACACTTGCACACCTATAAATAAGACCTCTCTTGTACTATTACACAAGAATTCAATACAATTCAATCATAATACACATTTATTTTCTCTCTCTAAGCTCCCTATTTTCTCTCTCTACATTATCCTTCAAGAACACAAATTCTAAGATTATTGTTTGGTAGAATTAATACACCATAATAACCACATAAACAAACACCATTAGTAAATTCTATCAACAACAACCCTTACTAGGGTTGTTTCCTAGTCTTCTCAAACCTCTTCAAGAAATGCTCCATTGGTCCAAAGTATTGCCTCTTATGTATAACTGACACCACAACATCCGTTCAATTTAAGCAAACTTACACCTTTCCAAGATAAAGGCAATTATACCATTGAAGATCCATGTGAATCACCTTTATCTCAACCCTAAAATTGAACTGGAGGCTCAATTTTTCTACAACTTGCTGCAAATATTGTAAGAACTGGATCCAAACGACAACTCTAATCGTATATGACGCACAAGATTCGTCAAAACTAGCATCAACTTTCAACACATTATATAATTTGTTTTGAGTTCGATCCCAGTAATTATACAATCAAAATTCTTATTTTATTAGTAGCCGCTAGTGTGTATTGTGTTCCTTGATAGTTAAAAAGAAATTTAAATGGCCCAACCAATAGGTAATAATTTGAGGGATGAAAATTCAGATTTTCCATAGCTTTGATTCTATTTTTTTGGTTGCATCTCTCTTTCCAGATACTCAACATAGTAAATATGTCTAAACTAACCAAATCAATAGTTGTGATTCAGAGAAGAATATTAATTAGTTCTAATTTTTGAACTCTCTTAATAAAATCACAGAGTCCAAACATGTATAACAACATAAGCTAGGAATGTGTGCTTAGTGCCTGTTTTGAAACACTAAAAACTGCTTTTAGAATAACTTTTTATTCAAAGCAGGAACGCATGCTTAGTACCTGTTTTGAAATACTAAAAACTGCTTCTAGAATAATTCTTTTTTCAAAGTTATCTTTCACAGCTTTTGAAAAAAAAAACTATTCTAGAAGTTGTTTTGTAGAGTTTCAAAACATGCATTTAGTATATACAAAGTCGCCTCCATAAAGAAAATAGTGAGGAGAAATCGGCACGTGATGGCGATAGAGATTACCTTTCGTAGCAACAAAAAAAGTCACCTTCCACAAAGAAACTTCGAATTTTCGATGGAGTTTGAATTGTCCAAACTCTTTACGTCATGTTTTCTCAAAACTTCTTGATGAAAGACCGACAAGTTTTGGATTATCAAAATTCATTTTTCAATAAGTCATGTAGCCCGATTTAATTGTATACTTATATTTTTTGTCATGCCCCTAATATCTGGAATCACTTCTTAAGCTTTTACAAATTGAGATATGGTATCATGAGACATTTGAACCAACAACTATTCCAGAGAAAATAAATTCTGCCTGTAAACCATGAACCTAGGAATCTTGAAAGATTAATTATAATTGAATTTCCATCCCCAACCTTCCATCTTAAGCCTTCCTACAAAAGATCTATGCTCCAATAGACCTCCATACATATGACGGGTTGGATCCAATTCAGCCTCCATGACACCAACAAGATTAAATAACGAGTCTTGAAGGTTCATTAATAATTCTGCGAATCTACTTCGCAAACATAGCTTTGTGGAACAAGATAAAATTTTTTAAAAGATCATACATCCCATTTATTTAGGTCACAACTCACTTCAAGACACCCAATGCATTTTGGTTTCTTTATCATTGGTATCCCACTAAAAATTAGCACAAATATTCCCAATGTCCACACAAATAAAGGATAGAATGCGGATATAAGACATTTTATAAGACGTGATGACTTAAAATAGCTTTAATTGAAACTTTCCCACCATCTTTTGAAAAATTAACCTTTCAATTCTCAACTTTCTGAGCTACTCTTTCACTTCCATGAAGATATCTGAATTGCATCTGTTAGGAGAAATTCACTCAGGAATTTATCTTGAAAGAAAAACAAATGAATTCCAGTTGAAAATATGAAGCAGGAACAAATAGAAATTAATGAACCAAATCAACACTTAAGAGATTTACTTGTTCAGTTGTAAAATCTTCATCCACGAGATCAAGACAATCCAACTTCACTATGATGAACAAAGGATTACAAATTACAACTCAATTGCATCCGCAATTTAGGAATTTACTCAACTCTCAATAAATTCGCAATTGACTAGTCTCTCAGCACATTTGATAGGAAAAGTTACATCAATTTATACTATTTTGCAATGCGATCAAAACCCAATATTCAATTGAAGGTTTTCAACATTTAGTTAATCAGTTTAGGCATTTAGCATTCCAGCTTGCACGAGCTCCAATTCTATTATAATAGTTAATTAGTTCAGTTCATAACTCTCGATTCTTGATAAGTAAACAGTTCAGTAAAGTTTCGGTTCACAACTTGATTTGGACCGGTCGGATGCCTCAGTTCAGATGACTTCCAAATCAAAAGACTTTGTCTCAGTTGACTTTAGGACACTGCGTACTTCAGGTTAGGCGACTTCCTTTTGGACAGACGACTTCAGACATCAGCTGACTTACCATCATATCAGCTTACTTAGACTAACACTCAGGTCAGCTGATTTGATCATGTCAGATGATTTTCTGCAGACGAGTTCCTCAACATCAGCTGAATTATTCCAAACCTAACACTTATACTTTAGCTGAATACACCCACCAATATCAGAATACCTTCTCCACTAAAACTATCTAACACCAACTAGAATAAACTCTAACACTCAATGTTCTAAAAGTCACTAGTCGATCGAACCACTAGGGTCTAGCGACTAGAGCTACTAGTCGAGGACTAATTGGAAGTACTTAAACGGTATATATGATTAATTACCTTAATAAATTAATAATATGTTGTATATAAAATAATAAAAAATTAACATCACCACCTTTCAATATTAAAATTATAAGTGATAACAGCCATGAAACTCAAAATTTAATAAAGTGATAATTTAAAAAGCAAAAGGAAATTAAAGTTATATAATAGAATATAATAAAGCTGCGTATTTTTATTAACTTTTATTGTTATAATAAGATGTTAGTGTTTTGATGATATGAGAACTACTTGGCTTGTAATAGGACCAGCTGAACATGTTAGTCAGTTGATGAGTAGTCTAGGATTAGATAGGTATTATGTAAGGGTGAACCTTACAGCCTAAAAAATCCAAGTGTGCTTATGGAGAGGAAGGTCAGTGGAGCTCTTTAAGAAGATTTAGCTGATCTATGAAGGCAGAACCAAGGCAGCTGATACAAGTGAAGATAAAGTTAAACTCAAGAAAGATGAAGAATCCAACTGAAGCCGAAGACCAGCTGAAGGGTCGTGTGTAGTCAGACGAGGACCAGATCAGCTTAGGATCACCCATACCAGCTGAGGTCCACCCAAACCAGCTAAGGATCACCTATATCAGTTGAGTACTTAATGATCAACTGAGGTCTGCTCATACTAACTAAGGTCGTCTTAACTGCTGCCTTGAAGACTTGTCCGAGTTGAAGCAAATCAAGCCAAGGGGACAAAATCAAGCAACGACTAAATGATTTCCATAATTGAAGGCAATCAATCAAGGGGACAAACTTGATTGATTATCAGACCGAGATTTGAAGACTTCCAGAAATCAAGAAGCAGATCAATCAATCACCCTGATTGATTGAGTCCAGATTTATAAGCGGGTTGAACGCTAGTCAATCCACAACAGTTAGTTACCCTGTCCCTATAAATAGGAGTACAAGTGAAGAAATTCATAACAAGATTTTACACGATTTTAGACTTACAGAAATGTTGTTGAATTTTCATTGTACTAAAAAATACTCTCAAACACATCATTTGTAAAGCTTTGTAGAAGCCAGTGAGTTAGTTGCAAGTTGTGCACTAACATTTGTAAAGAGTTTGTACTCTCCAGTTCGTGAGTAAGAGACTGAGAAGGATAGTAGACAGACCCACAATTCAAGTTGAATTGTGGAGAGTGGAGTAGGATTTAATCTGAACCACTATAAATCCTTGTGTCCTTTGCATTTATTTCTTGCTTTACTTACTTGTGCACTAATAACCACTATTTTCAGAATCAGGAATGAACTGACCGATTCAAC
>JAPKLY010000529.1:191534-241900 GCA_026898435.1 Prunella vulgaris
AAGACGTGTTACAATTAGGCAAAATCTGTGTTACAAGTTCTTAAAAAATTAATTTTTTGTACTTTTCAAGTACCTATAAAGAAAATATGTATTTCTGCAAGTATAAATATGTGTTACTTAATTTATTTTTTATTCTCTTTGTTGATTTATGTTAATAATATGTTATTAATGTACTTAATACATCATTTAATACATTATATATGTTATATAATATATAATATATATTTTTATAAGGATAAATAAAGGTTTGTGCATACAGTAACACACATTTGATCTTGCAGTAACACACATTTACTCTAATTGTAACACACATTTGCAGTAACACACATTTACTCTAATTGTAACATACATTTGCAGTAACACACATTTACTCTAATTGTAACACACATTTACTCTAGATGTAACACACATTTGCAGTAACACAAATTTACTCCAATTGTAACATAAATTTACAGTAATACATATTTACTCTAATTGTAACACATATTTGTTCATCAATTTGTGTTATTATATGAGCATATATGTGTTACTATAGGATAAAATGTATTTTTATTAAGAATAAATATGTGTTACACATACAATATAACATATACATGTTTTACATTGCATGAAAAATATTTACTTCTATAAAAATAAATGAATATGTGTAGAAAACAACATTTAATCTGGTTGTAACACACGTTTTACCTTAAAGTAACATGCATTTACCCCGACTGTAACATACTTGGGAGCGAAAATCACTATCTGCGCGAATTTAGGAAAAAAATACTCAAATTCGGCCCGACCCGGTTTAGACCCGCGAATTTTCGAAAGTGGATATTTCTACGGATCTTTGACCCGTAGAAATTTCTATTTGAGTGTTTGCCTTAAAATAAATACTTTCTTAGTATTTTTTATGGGAATAATCTATTTAGTGAATAATAATAATATAATAGTTTTTTACTTGAATAATAATAAAACTGTTAATTCCTCTTGTGATTGCAAAAGTTTCTCTTTATATAGTCCTTTTTAGGAGTTTTATTTTATTTTGTTAATTCAATCAATTATGCACTTTTTGATCATGTTGCTTAATCTTTACTTAAACAATATGCCACACGCATTATAAGGTCTTTAATCATAGCATCACTTTTATTGCTTTAGTGCTGTCCTTAAGCCCTAAACTCTTTAATGACAACGAAATTATTTTAATATATTAGTAAAAATCAGAATTTTTTTATTTTTTAATTGATATTTGATTCAAAAATTAATTAATTTCACCTTCCATAGTTAGCTCGGACCCTTTTAATATATAGAGCAAATCGTTATATGAGTATAAAGTAGAATAGATCAAGACATTTACTTTTACATACCATTACCATATTCTTGCATTAAATTTCTCACGTAAACCTCGAAATATAGTACTCAAATTAGTTCACTATATCACACCATGCAACTATTAGAAAAATATGCTCATTGAAAAGAGTTTCAATTCGATATATAATTTGTTCAATTATGAGTTTGAGTGAATAAGAAATTGAATTTTAAAGTTTATTGTAACAAATATTGAGCTGCAAGACTTCAAACTTACAAGTTTACGGTTGTAAGATCGAAATTTACAGCTGTAGACTTCAAAGTCTACAGTCGGGAGTAGAGTTGTAGCGGTAGACTTGAAGCTTAGGATGAAATTTATAGTTACACTTGCACCACATTTTACATTTTAAAAAACCTGAATTATTTTTAATTATTGTTGCTTTTTTTAATTCAAATTTTTTATACTTTTGATGAATTTTTAATATTTTTTAACAAATATTTGATACTTTAAAATAAATTTTATGAAACCTATCATAAAACAGTTTTACTCACTCTTCATATTTTTATCACACAATATCACGAGTAAGTCTCATTTTGATGCACAATGCATTCACTCAACAATTAATGTTGTTTATACTGAAAAGTATAGGTCGATTTCATTAAAAAGTGTGTGTTGATTATACTGAAAAATCTACACTGAACATCGATCACAATGTGAACTTTTTAATATAATCAATATATTTATTAATATAATAAACTCTCATTTTTCAATATAAATAATTTTAACTATTAAATGAATGTAACTCGCACCAATTAATTAAATATAAAGCGCTTTTGCTACCAAATCACAATAAGTACAATTAATATTATCACATCTCATAAAAATCTACACCTAATGTTGTTACCAACACCAATCATCTACCCTTACCAAACCTAGGAAATAATTTGAATGAATTTCTAAATGAGTTTATTTTTATTAAACAATTAGAATTAATTATAGTGTACTTTACATATTGGTTCAAAAAAATCACTATATTTATAAATTAGTCCATACATATTTGCATGGAACCAATATATAATTTGTGTAAATTTGTTGAACCATTTTGTACTTTTTCCTTAATTATATTTAACAATTATAATTGATGGATATAATTGTTCAATATAAATAATCATAATTTTCAACAAAATTAAATTATCCAAAAATACACTCAAATTGTATGATTCACAATTTCACATTAATGTATATAAGAGCTTGGCACTATAAAAACATGTTGCACTTGTTCAAATCAATATGATTCGATGTTGTTATGTGGCTCCATACATGCAAAATGAAGTAGTCACCAAAAGCTACATGGAATCATGACATCCCTTGGATGACCCATGTGCATTTTTCTATGTCCAAACAACCAACTATTTAGTAGTTTCAGAAGTGGGGTTTCTTCTATATACATATACATCATAGTCATTTTGGGCATGAGGTCGATGCCAAGTTCCAATCAATAATATATATAGGAAAATTACAAAATAATTCACAAAATTAATATTGATTATAAACTGGTTCTGTGTAAAAAAAAAAAGTGATTCTGTGCAAATATTGTTAATCAATTTATAAATATAGTGACTTTTTTAAACCAATATGTAAATCACCCTCTACATATATTATTCAAAATACACGAGATGCGATTGAGCTAATTTATTTTAAATGGAACAATCTTAATAAATATTGAAATTGATTCCTTAAATTTATTGAATCACAAGAAAGAGATTACTAAACCATGTTTATATTTTGTGAGATTTGAATTTTCATTTTTAAAAGAAAATATATATATATATATATATATATATTTGTGCTACATATTGCTTGCTTTTTAATTTTTCCTCAAAATTATTTTTCGACTTCTCCAAATATTTTACTTGATAAACTCCTTCCTCATACAATAGTGGGCAAACTATAAAAGCAGCAAATTTCATTATATAGAATCTGTTACCTATAAACTGAGGGAATATAATATTATAATTTATGTTTTTCTATAAAATTAGAATTTTAGATGATGCAATTTTATTTTATTTTTAATTTAGGTGAGCTCGATAAATCTCATAATTGCCCCTATCATAATTTATTCAGTGTCCAAATTAAATTCGGAAAAAAGCTCATTGATGAGTCAAACCTTAAACATGAAGAAATTCCCAATATAAAATATTTATTTGAAAATGAAAATTCAAGATTCGACAAGACGGCATCAATGTGACTAATAACAGAGTGGACATAAAAATTTGTATGCATTTGAGTACATGGTGAATTTTAATTTATCAATTATCACTGTTATATGTATATAATATTATAATTATATATGTTTATTAATTATTATTATACATATATATTATTATTGTTTAAAAAATTAAATATATTTTTATAATAATGATAATATATATAAATAACAATAATAATTATACATAAAATAATACTCCCTCCGTCCCACTATAAGTTGTTCATTTTGTCATTTTCGTCCGTCCCACTATATGCTGATCATTTGCTTTTTTACCTTTTCTGAAAAATGTTATTCATTTCTTTATTATTATTTTCAATATTTTTAACACTATTTTTATTACTTTTTTACTTGTTATCATCACATTATTTGTATTTTTTCATTTTTCTCATCATACCATTTATATTTTTTTATTTTTACTTTTAATTTGTATGCCCAAAAATAACAAGCAATTTATACCGGGGTGAAGGGAGTAATACATGTTGACGTGAACTCACAAAATATCTACTCATTAATTTATTAAAACACCGCAAATAAAAAATAATAATAACTTGTCATTAGTCCTCAGATGATTATGGGATATTAATTAATGCTCCCAAATACTACCTCCGTCCCAGGAAAGTTTGCCCTACTTTTCTGGGCACAGGTTTTAAGAAAAAATGTAATGAGTAGAATGTGTATGGTGGAGATTGTGAGGTAAAGATTTTAAAGGTGGAGATTTAAAGGAATATTTTCATTTTGGGAGTATGCAAACTTTTGTGGGATAAACTAAAAAAAAAAGTGTGCAAACTTTCGTTGGACGGAGGTAGTACATGATTATGGGACTACTTAAATGCTGTCAGATTTTGCAGTCTCTCATTGTCTGAAAATATGTATTTTCCTTGCAAATTGCACTGAATCTCAATTATGTGAAAAAGAAAGGCTAAATCTCAATTGCCAGGCTTTAAAAAGATTAAAAGTTTCAACCCTATAAAAAAGATTTTGTTTTTAAGTAGGTATCCTGTGACCCTGCTTGGATTGACTCCCTCTCTCTCCTCACTCCCTCTCTCTTTCACTTTTTTTCTCTCGCCCAAGCCCTTAAAAAGTAGCCTGGTTTCCCAACAATCAACCACCGCCTTAAAATGTGTAAACTTTCATCGATAATTCTCTAGGTTATCAGTGTTGACTTTTTTTAGCAATTGAGTGATTTTTCTTGAATTGATGGTGGTGTGATCCTGCAATGGCTTCAAGCGTTTCAAGATTCATCAAGTGTGTGACCGTCGGTGATGGGGCTGTTGGCAAGACTTGTATGCTCATTTGCTACACCAGTAACAAGTTCCCCACTGTTAGTTCTCTGTTTTTTCTTGAAATTGAGGCTTGATCTTGAGATGGGAAGCACAATTCTTGGTTTAGATGCTAATTGTTCAGAGATTTGGTGGAACCCATGCTGTTTAATCATTCTAATTTGTGTTAATGGATGTGGGAGTTCTTTGATTGCAGCTTTTTTTAACGTTTTTTTTATGCCCTTTATTATGCATACAGAAAGGGCATCTTTCTTGAAATTTGTGATTTGGGGTTTTTTTTTTTAACCTTGGTTTCACTTGTTTTCCAATTTTGTTTTCTAAAATACTTATTTTGGTTTTTTAATGGGAATTAGGACTATATTCCAACAGTGTTTGATAACTTCAGTGCAAATGTGGTTGTTGAAGGAACCACAGTCAACTTAGGCCTTTGGGACACAGCAGGTAAGCTTTTGCAAATGTTGAACTAAGTCACATTTTGTTTCTGGGGAGAAACAACATTTCATAAATTTGAGGAATTAGTAATTCATTTTTTCTGAATTATGATCATATTAACAGGCCAGGAAGATTACAATAGGTTAAGGCCCTTGAGCTACAGAGGAGGGGATGTGTTCGTCTTAGCATTTTCGTTAGTCAGTCGTGCAAGCTATGAAAACATTCTTAAAAAGGTAAAAATTACTTAAAATGTGATTCTATTCATATGAACTCTTTGCTGATTCTTAATTATGCACCTGATTATGACTTCACATGGCTTTTGTTTGGCAGTGGATCCCTGAACTTCAGCATTTTGCTCCGGGGGTGCCAATAGTTCTAGTTGGCACGAAACTAGGTAAATTGCTTCAACTACGATTGCCTTATTGAAAATTGTAATAGTTGTTTGTTGTCTTCCTGGTGTTATGTGTATAATTATATTACTTCTATTACTAGGATAGTACCGAGTATTTAAGTGCATTGGGTTTGAAATGTTGATAAGGAAAATTTTTAACCGTGAATGGCTCTTTGAGAATTACTGAGTATCTTATTGTGGTGCGATTCTATGATTGGATTTCCTCATGTAATGTTAGTTTAGCGCTATATTCGACTTTTGGATGGAATCTAATGAATTGCGGCTATTTCATGCATGCCTCGTGAATCCAGCAACAGTTCAGGCTTGGATTTGGCATTTAGTGACACGTTATCCATGAGCGACGAGTTTAGTTTATGGAAATGAATTTTAAACGTGAGTCCAAAAAGCATGTTACTAGTCATTTATTAAACATGGTTGCATTTTCAGCGTGTGCTGACGTGCCTAGTAAGGTAACTCGTCACTAAAGCAAAATGACGTCAAAGTAGAATAGCAATGAAAACTATAAATAAGGTATTTATACCATTTGTCGCATGTGTTTTTATGACAAGTGGCATCTGCCATTTGTTTTGTCCTTGCATAACGAATGTAATATGATCGAGAAATCCCAATCTGACACGGGTCAGACTCGTGATCTATGATTGACGATCTTGTCAACCTGACCCAAGATTTCAAGCTATGTTGCAACTTTTATAAAAAGAGAAATAGTTCTACACACAAGTTGGAATGATATTAATTGTTTTACTATAAGGTATTAGTTGGTCAGTACAAGTTATTTTCACTTAACAAAATTAGTTGTTTTCATTGAACAATATTAGTTGTGCACTAGTTGCAATTGATGCACCTAAATGATACTCTTATTAAAAAAGATGTGGTATTACAAGCATGCTTCATTTTCTTCACGAGCCTTGAATTTTTTTTCATTTTCTTTTGCCTAGTTTTGTTTCTATATCAACCGTGTCTGTATCATTGATAGATCTTCGCGAGGATAAGCACTACTTGGCCGATCATCCTGGATTAGTTCCTGTTACAACTGCACAGGTGTGTGTTTCATCAGCTTTTCTGATTTATTTTACATCGTAATGATGATGGTCCATCAATAATCAGGGGGAGGAGCTCCGTAAGCATATTGGCGCGTCTTACTACATTGAATGCAGCTCTAAAACTCAACAGGTAGTGATCTTGATTAAATTTAACAAGTGATGTTCATCAAAAGTTGCTTGATGTATGTAACCTTTCCTAAATTTCATGTTGAATTAAAATCATTGTGGCCTTAATCTGCCTCTAATTATTGCTAAATGACTGTTTTTCAATGCAATATACAGAATGTAAAAGCAGTATTCGATGCTGCGATCAGGGTAGTTATCAAGCCACCCCAAAAGCAAAAGGAGAAGAAGAAGCAGCGCAAAGGATGCCTGGCGTAAGTATATCTACTCTTATGGGAACATATTACGACCTTCTATTTTGTGGCATTTGACTTTACGTTGACATCTTCCTTCTTGCTTCTTGCTTACTTGTAATCCTGAAACTTCGTGCCACTAAAGAAGTAAAGTGTGGAGCACAACATTTCGTCCGACATTATTTTGTTACCTCAGTTTTCACCTGATTTTATATTCTGAAATTATTTGCTGCAAAATTTATAATTGTTAGTCAGAGGAAGAGGGAATGATGGAGATTCTAAGAGAGGAGGTAGTTAATCAAAATATACGATAATGTGGCTTATTTTGAGTCTCAATATAGTACGATGAAGGTAAATTGAGTTCATTCCCATCGAAAGATTATGAATCGAGCATCCCCTGAAATAACTCCCATATGCTGAGCAAACCACGAAAGTTATCTGCATCCGTGCATGATATTCAAATTAAATTCTTGTTTGGAAGATCAGTTAGCACTTGTTCATTCATTAGCCTTCAAAATTGTTTGGAAAATCTTTTCGACTCCTTATATGCTTAACAGATCGTGTGGCACACAGATAAGATCTTGATCGAATGCTGCTTGTTATCTTTTTCCTGAACAAGTTTTGTGACCTCACTTGCAGGAATATGTTCTGTGGAAGGACTGTCCGTCGCGAATGAAGCTTGCCGAGGCCAGGGGTGCACGACGAGATGCTCGGTGCAACAGGTGTTAATATCAAGTACTGATGTGGTAGATAGATTAGTCTCTCCAGGCAATTCTTTTTCTGGAAGTGAATCATCTAGGCACAGTTGTTTGATATGAGACAGTTAATGTTTTCTGGGAGTAATACTGTAAACCTAGTACAACTAATATTATTAACTACACAACAGATTTTATTGCAGATACATTACTTATAGTAGAATGAATACAAGGATGCTTGGAATGGTGTAGTATAGATGTTTTTTCCCTACTCTTTCTTGCCAACTATGGTACCCGACTGTAGGTTAGGGATGACAATGGAGACGGGCAAGTCTACGTATGCTCGATACATTTAAATTCACGAGTCAGTCTCTAGTTAAATTTAAACTGGTGTTGTTATATTCATTTAGTAATATCACCACAGTTTATAAAGATAATTATAACATTTATTCACACAATTCTGCTTGTATCTATGTGTAACATTTAATCAAAGCTAAATAAATTTAGTAATACCAGTTAGTATTAATTTAATTTTTTATCAGTTAATTATATAAATAAAAATGTGTCTAAAAATCATATATATGTATATATCTACTAATTCTTCAGTTTTCATTTAATTAAATAAGTCTTTTTCACGCATTTTCATATTTATCTTAAATATTAAGTTTGAAAATGGCATATTAAAATCAAACTATTAATTTATAAATTGCACAAGCTAACTCACGAGTTAATGAACCGAATATAATTAAATTTGAGTTTGGTCGTTTTGTTAGAATTTTTTTTTTTTTTTGAATTAATTTTCAGACTTTGAATGTCACGTATTTTAAGAATAATTACTTTATTAACATTTTAAGTCCCTGAATAAAGAATATTTTAAAATAAAATAAATATTATAAGTGTATTTTATTGATTTATTCTCATTCTCAGAGTGGGTTATTGTGAATTTATATTAAAAGAAGTGCAATAATTATTAGCAAATTGAGGGAGTATTATACTAAGTTCAAACAAATATTTTTTCGGTTCCAATATAAATTTCCCGTTGTTTTTTGATATAAAATTAAAATAAAATTTCTAAAGAAGACAAAAAAGCAAATGAAAAGTTTACATAGAGATGAATCAAAATGGTAAAACGAGATAGAGGAAATATTCTTCTAACAGAAACTCCAATAGTTTGTGAACAACTTGATTTAATTACATCTGTACTAAAAAAACCTAAAAAAATGAAATTGAAAATAAAGCCAATTATTTCCTATAATAGAAAGGCTCTAACCAGAATAATTTAACCCTACGTTGTCCAACAATTTACTCCAAATAACAATCAACCTGTTCGATTCTTCAAAAAGACAAATACACAGATTATTTGGCAACTGGGATAGAATGAAAAAATATATTACAAAATTCATAATAAATCCCCATAAAAACTGAACAAGGTATTAATGGAAAAAATATCAACATAATACAAAATTTAAGTCAGCATCAGCTGTTATTTATTTATTTATGCATTGCACAAAAAGAACACTTGCATGATTTTGGAAATTGGTGTGTTCTAACAGGTTATATTTTACTGCCATGAAAACTGCCTATTTCTCAAGCTCTCATTTTCCCAGCTTCCTTCAGGCTCCTTTCTCTTCAAAATGCTACCTCCAGGCATCGAAAACATCCTGGCCTGCTCCATCAAATGCTGGCCTGATGATAGCCGCGTCATTTCATCCCTAACTTCGCTTTCCACGGCTCCAGGGCCTGCATTGAGGTCCAGTCCCGGTCTGTTTGACTTTCTGTAGCTCTCCAGCCCAACATTATTGCTAATGTCTGGAAGGTTGACCATGTATGGCCTCTGAAATTGGGACGGAAAAGAGCCGAGGGGTCCCACATATTGCAAATTTGAATACGGGGCAGCTCCGACTGGGAAAGTGGCTGAAGGAAGAGGATAAGATGTTCCAAAAGGAATAACGGGAAACTGGTAAGAATTGGACGGGAAAGGCACTGCAGGAGCTGATGATAATACTGATCCACGGAACACATCAGGATTAAATGGGGCAATACCTGCAGAGGTATATATTCGCCCAGGTGGAAAAACGGGATAGGGCTGCTCCGCTCGATCAGGTAAGATTGTAGGAATTGGTACTGTAGAGAATGAACTCCCCGGTGGAAACCAAGACGAGAAGCCACCCGGCCCTGGATTGCTCGTTATAGTGCCTGCAGAAGACTTTATACCGCTGTTGACTGGTTGTTTAACTGAAATTTGGTCATCTTCAACCACAGGCCCACTGTTGAGATCAAAATCCCTTTGAACATGAGGATTGCTACTGGTGGAGCAGATCCCCGTGTCGTTTGTTTCATCAAGTCTGTTTAAATCAAGATCCAAGAAGCCAGAACCACGAGCAGGGATAGAATCTGAATCTTGAGAAGCCAGTTCTTCAAGAACTCCTTCATCTGCCACATTCAGATCAAAATCCAATGAAATACGGTCATGTTTTCCAGATTCAGCAGGTCGGAATGCACTAGTGGCAGCAGATCCCTTCCATCCAAGATCCACATTACTTCTTAATAAATCCTTTGGTGGAACAAAACCACCCTTGGCGGCAGCCACTACAGTAACAGATGCAGAATGGCCACTGGTAGTGGAGTTCGTAGAAAATGGTAACACATTATTTGTAAGAACAGTTGATGTTTTAGTTGGCTCCCCACATTTCCCGTCATCAGCATTAAAATCTTCGTTTAGGTCAAACATAATCTTTTCACAGGGATCATTGTCTACCGTATCAGGCTTAATGCTAGTGGGCTCAACTCCTGCTAACTCAGCCTCCTTCAGCTTTTCAGACTTGCTCTTGCAACTCTGAGCATCCATGTCTTCAGCTTCTCCTGCATCATCGGCTTCTGATATTGATTTCTGGCCACATTCAGTTAGGCTCAGCTGTTCATTTTTGTCTCTTTCTCCAAATTCAGACTTAACAACGGTGTGCCTCACTTTCTGCTTACCACTACACAATTTATCAGCACCTTCTTTGTCTTTCGCCATCATAACACGAATTTCAAAACTTCTACAGCTTGGAATACTATCAGAAGTATTACTGGAAGTGCTCCTTTCATCATGAATTTCTTTATCTGGTTCACCGTCTCTTGCATTCTCCACACAGACAGAGTTGTTGATCTTTCCATTTGGCTTGTCCTCAACCTCCAGCTTAAGATTAACATTGCTCGAGGAACTGAAGTCTTTTGTAAACTCCCCAGCTGGTACATCTTCAGAAGAACGGGATGGAAGTGGAACACATTCTCTATCACCAGAAAACTCAAGTGATGCACGCTCAGACAAATGTAACCCATTATTAGAACATGAGCAACCGTCTGAAACAGCATGTTTATTGCCATCACATGTGGAACAATTTTCAGGGGAAGTCTTTGATTTTGTTTGATCATTGTTGCAAAGTGTCTCAATTACCGGAATACTTCTCTCACTAGAATTAGTAGGAGACACCACATTGGATCTTGATATTTCCCCTGCAGCCACAGTAGCAAGTAAGTTCATTCCAACATCATCCTCAAGGGACAATGATGAAGTTGCTTCAGAATATCTAGCACAACTCTCAATTAAAGCATTCATGGGACTGAAAGAAGAAGAATGAAAATCTCCCAACTTTGAATGATTTGATTTAAAGCCTTCAACTGTCCTCTTGGAGTCTTCAGTCATCATGCTTTGCTCATCATCAGCTGCAGGTGATCCAGCACTGATGGGCCCCTCAACAACCCTTTCACTAGGTAATGCAGAGTGAGACAACTTCTCTAATGCAGCACTTTTGTGTACAGAAAAACTTTTGGTTTCTTTCTGACTTCCAGTTACAGATATTTCCGGAGAACCACTAATTTTCAGATTACGCGTGCTACTTGACATTTTATTAACAGTCACTAAACCTGAATTATGAGACTGACTAGAGCTACTACTCCTGTCCTCCCTAATTTGAGGGGTGTCAGCAGTACCTCCCACAGAAGGTTTAGGCTGGCTTTCCTTTCCAGACACAGGGGATGAAATTTGTTTTACAGGTCCGGGAGACCTAAGAGAAGCACTTTTTGATGTAGAATTCTGAGTAATCGAGCTTCTCACGACATCAGATCCACTAGGAGTTCTACCCCCACCAACAGAAGCTTCTGGAGGGCGTGCTTTGGAAGGCCACGAATGAGTTGAACCAGACTTGATCTCAATACTCTTCATTTCAGCTTCAACACGTTTCTTCCAAGTGTCAACTAGAGTTCGTGCTTTTCTGTGGATCTCTACATTTTTATGTGATCTTAAATGATTCACAGATCTCCCAATGTTGCACATCTGAAGGGCGTGAAGATTAACTGGAATTTTATCCAGTGCACGAAGTAAAACCAAAAGAAATTCCTCCACAGATTTATCACCATGGCCAATCTTCCCTTTATGAATATCCTGCAGCCATTCATCCAATACAGGCAAACCTCTGAGCTGCACAAACCCGTTAAGGCAATCAACCTTATCGGTATTAGCCATGACATTGACAAGCATGATACGACTAACCAAATCCATCTTTTTTTCAATTTGCATCAATTGAACAAGACTCTCAACCCCTTCCACATTAACAAGTCCACCTTTTTCTGTTATTCGTGCAATCTCATATTTAAGACTATTTTCTTGTCTGCATTGACCTGAATCACCTTCATCATTTTTAGAAGATCGTTCTCGTTTGGCATGATCCGAACCATGGTCAACTCTCTCTCTCTTTCTGCCTCTGGTTGAAGTCCCACTATTTTGACCACTATCAGAAGCTGCTTTCAGTTGCGAGGTTGAAGTTGGACCATTAGCCTGCTTCGGCGAACGACCACCAGGGTGTGGCATTACATGCATTTTAGTTTAGTTTTGTGTAAAAGCTTGTCTACCTTTTCTTTCTGCTCCTGCATTGTGGTGTATTTCAATATCAGAAAATTAAGCCAAAGTGTGTATGCCTACCTTCTTAACATAATCCCAACCCCACAACACTCCCATTGAAAAAAAAAAAAAGAGGCCCATGATTTGAAGAGAAAACATTAAAAGAAATGGAGAAAATTTGGTGACTTTGATGACTAACATTACTGTGGTCTTGATCAGGAGGTTGAATCAAATAATCGATACAGCCAATTCACACCTCACTGCAGTTAGTTCTCTTTATCCAATGCCAGACAAGAACTAAACCAAAGATAGTAGGAGAATCGTTGATGGTTTGAGAAGAACACGATTGCAAAAATTGATTTTACACCAGTCCTGCAGAAAGGAGAAGTTTTAGTTTCAAAGATATAAGAAAGAACAAGATACAAAAAGAAAAAGTTTCAAGATTTAAGTGCATCTGAGACAGATTAAATCCAAGTTCAAATAAAATCAAGCCAGGTTGAGATAGAAAACCACAAACATTCTCATTCTGCTAGACAAAGGCTCAAATTAATAGATTGATATAGATGATTAGCTCAATTATTTCATGCGTAGTAACTTTTACATACTAATTTGTGGATGGAGCCAAATTAAATTGCTTCTTCTAAGCTCTAATTAAGTTTTGAGTCTGCCTCATGCAATTATATTCTTGTCAGCAGTTTCAAGTGCACAAAAATATATAAATAGTTTCATACCAACCGATGATAGGTTATTATAACAAGGATATGGCAATTCATACTCTAAATAACTGGGATAATGAACCTAATAGTTTTTAATAAAATAATTATACCACTTCATTCATAACGGTGGGTGCAATACAGCAAATGAACCTATTTACACTACTTTTCTACTGAGAACCACTGAATATAAATCCTCATCTAGTGCTTAGAATGGATAAGTGTAGTTTATATTGGAGCTCAAACATAATTTCAAGGAAAAATTTAGAAGAAAAGCCAACTAAACAAAGAATGGCATGAAACTTGCTAGAAATCCTTTTCCTTTTGAATTAGCAAAAGTAGTGTGGCCCCCCCCCCCCCCCAAGCAGTTGGAGTAAAAGATAGCAAACTTGACCCACCCCTACAGATAACAACAACAAAAAGGCAATGAAAAATGAACTCTACAAACACATCAGCCAACATAAGAGTACAATAGCTCACCACTCAGTGAACTCATACAACTCTGAATGTCCATCTGAACCCTATTATTCATAAAAAAAGAACAGTTTTATGCATTTTCCCTAATTCTTATACCCCCAAAATACCCCAATTTCAAGCATGAAATCCTTCAAATAAAGTTCTTCCTCAAACTCGCACCATTTATCAAAAACTCAATCTCCTATAACACGTGCCTATCTCATTTCCCCCAATTCTCTATCGTTTACCAGAAAGACCAAACAAATCAACCCAATTCGCCCCCCAGAAACCCCATCCCCAATTCCCCAATTCAACTTCGCAGAAACCCTGATTAATCCTACTCTATTTCATATCTAGCTTCAATTCTCAATCCAAAGTAGAAACAACCTTTCCTACCTACCAAATTCGAGTTCAAAACTATCAAATCGAAACCACATCAATCAAACACACACCACCAGAACCAAAAACTCTCACAAGCAAACAGAACGCGCGTGCGCAACACAGAAGTAAACGAGAGGGACAGAAAAAAAAAAAAACCTGCGGCGCTTGTTCGTCGGAGAGAGAAAGTTAGAACTAGAGAGAGAGAGGAGCAGGGTATAGAGAGGGGAGGCTGTAAGTATCGTGACTGCAAAAGGAAAGTAGGAGTTGGGTTATTCTGCTTCCTTTTTTCGAGTAGTGTCGCGCGGGCAGAACGGGCCGACCGGGCAGCAATAAATAATGATCCGACCCGGGCCCCGAGAGGACAGTGGGATGCGGGTTAGATATCGCATAATGTCACTGCACTGAAAAAGGGCAACTGAGTTGACTGATCTGATTTGACTCGCCCTAAAAGTTGATTGCTTCACATAGGTTTTATGCAAATCCTGGCAATAATAACTTCACCTCGGGTTGTATGCTACCTCTGTGTCACCTCCTTCTGTCTGGGCCCCGCATTCCAGCCACGGTCTGCCCATTCGAGGGTTCGATCTTAGGATGATTTTAGTAAACTTACGTGACCATCCAAATTTTATTAAATTTTAGGGAATAATATATTGTGTAAATATTTTATTTCAGAAATAATAATATACTTCTTTGATTAAAAACTTGTTGAGTTTATAGTGAATTTGAGTTTATCAATTATCACTATTATATATATTTACCACCATTGTTATGCACCTACACTATTAATGTTAAAAAATTAAACATATTCTATAATAGTGATAGTATATACGAATAACAATGATACGAGTTCATATTACCTCGAATTCACAAGAGATCTGACTTACTTCTTTTTTCATTTCTTTTGGTTATTTTGTTTTAAAAAATTTATTTATTTATTTATTATTATATGATGGACGAACATATTAATTTTTGTAGCAGTAGTTTTGATCAAATTTAATTAAGTGATCTATATATTGAGTACGTAGTTTCTTTTATGCAAATAGCATTGATTATACTTTGGTTGGTTTACATTAAATTTTGGTTTTGTACTTCTAACATATACAAGGACAATTTTTTTTATTGAAAATGGAAAATATTATAGTATACTTTTTTGACCAAAAAAGTATAATAGACTTGTCTACACAATTTTTATTTCACCAGACTCACCTGCCCAAATTGATAGCGCGTATAGAAGTCAAGTATAATAAATTTTTAACTAAGTGGGTTAGTTCACCTGGTCACCAGACTTCTTATTTGAGTGGGTGGTCAGGGAATCGAATTAAGGGGAAGGGGGGGTGGGGTGAGAAAAAAAAGTATACTAAAGTAATGTTTAAATCAAATATAATGACATACAGAAAATCTACAGTTTTAATTGCTTTTTAGATATTTTTTATTGCGTTACACTTGTGATGGTATGTTTTTAATATAAAGAGATAGGAGTACTAATTTAATTATTTTCTCCATCTCATTTAATTTGTTTTTTAGAGAATATTTTTTATCTGAAAGTTAATATATCCAAGAAAATTAAATACTTATATTTCAATTTTATTTCTATATTAGAAAGAAAATAATATAACGTTGTACATATACTTATTATAATATAATAATTTTTTTTAATTGTACGACACATCCTTAGCTACAAATAAAAGGGAATTAGGGCGTACAAAGAGGGGTAATCTCTATAGACAATAGGGATGAAGGTGAAGTGCCAAAGGCCCAAAGGAAAAAGTGCTTAGAATAGTTTATCAGAAAACTAGGCCCACGTAAATTACTGGGCTTAATATGATATAGTATGATGAATTAAAATATAGTATTATTTTACTTATTAATTCGTATAGAGTGAATTACTTAGAGGTGTAACATTCATATATTTTATTATTCTCAACTATCATATCAGATTTATTCTTATTCTCGTTTTAAATTTTTACATTTCCCCATAATCATATTTGCTACTAACACTTTTTTCTATTTAAAATTACATTTTTTTATTTGGACGGCATTTTTTTTAAGGAAAATATATTTTATATATAAAGTAGTGGCATATGGATAAATATGTGTATATGTTTGTAAGTATGCACGCAAATCAATATTTTATTTTTTAGTAGTGTGCAAATTTGTGTGGGATGTCCAAATAAGAAAAATGTGTGGGACAAAGGCAGCAGCAGAGAGAATCGCCTCTCGTCCATTGTCTTCTTTTAGCCCCCATGCTTAAAAAATAATGCCCCCGTGCATACACTAATGCAGAAAATGTGCCACAAAAATATGCATTTGGTGCAAAGTGTACAACTCCTTGCTTCATCTTTGGTGTTGGGATTATTTACTTCATCTTCTTCCACGAAAATCACCACCCGATTTCATGTATAAGACTTCATGTCACTACTAAACTTTGCTCCCCAATTATGTGAACTCACATATAATGTTTGTTATTTAGCTATTTTTAGTTTTACATTTGGTAAAAAAAAAAAGAGTGTACTGACCCAGGTTCTCCTTGCTTTGGCCTAAAAAATCTGGTGCCACTCGTTTGGTGAAAATTTATTTAGAGAGAGACAGAGAATTGGGGTCTGTAGTAGCAGAGTGCTCCATTGATCACACAATGATATAACATCTTTTGTTACACGAATGCCACATAAAAACTGTAGTTAAAGAGGAATCGTGAGATGATAAATGTGACATATCACATCCAGCTTGATTAGCCCAATTTGGTCTACGTCTGCTAACGAACTCACATAACCATTTCGTAACACTCGCCGAACGGCTTGTATGCCGATTTCTTGATAGATGCCATGGCCGCGATCAAATAGAAGACGCAAACAACGTCCAAGACAGGAGCATTGATGTCTTAAGGTGTTCGAATGGAATTATTAGGTTATGAAGGTGTCGCCATTCGGGCTGTAGCTGCTGATTGGGGTGTCTGAGAGTGCATCTTCACTAGAAAAGGTGAATATCAACTGTGAGATTCTAACAGCAAAAAGACTCGGATGTGTTTAAAGAAGCAGTTGCCAGGAAAAAGTGTAGCCACAGCGATGTTGATTTATTGATAGAATTCAAGTAGGACTATGAACACAATGACTTAAGCTTGTATTTAATGTAATCGAGCTGCAGATATTATGTTTTCGTTTGTATTATAGTCAGTCGAGCCAAGCTCAACGAGCAGTCTAGAAATTTGCGCACTCGTTCTATTGTTCTTTTACTCATTGGGCTCAGAGCAGAGTTTAGACTCAACCAAATCTTGTATATAAGCTAGTTTGGTATCTCAATCAAATTCGAACTCCACCAAACTTATACATAAGATCTTGAGTCGAGTATCAAATAACTTAGTTTTGGAACAAAACTGTTATTAATTCATAAAACGCAATCAAAATTACTAGATCAGTATCACCAAAATATACTTTAAAAATCAAGAAACCACCATCCACCCATAATAAGGCAGACTTCATCAAATGAATAGCATTGGCAAAAAAATTATGAACTCAAATGCAGAGTGAGATGAAAGGCCCCAACAAAATTATTTTGCAGATGCACTTGATATATAAGACAAAAAATCAAATTATTTAGCATGCTTAAATAGCCCAAGTAATGATAATTTATACTGTTTTATAAAAATTTCAAACTCAGACCCGAATTTGTTGATCATGAAGCAAGCTTATATTCAACTACAACGATCAATGCCACAGTTTATAAGAGCCTCGATAAACAGAAAAGCACATATATGTCACTGACCAACGAGTAAAAAAGAGAGTATGCTACCACTGTTGTGAAACAAAAAGGCTCAGAGATGAAGAAAGTGAATTCCGAACTAAGGAAGATGGGAACTTATAAGCTATTGATCATCCTTTTCATCTCAGCAGATCTCCTAGGATCTGGTTCTTCAATAGCTCTCTCGGTTAGAACATGTTTGATTCGGCACATTGACTTGCGTACCTGTTTAATCATTACGAAGTAGGGTAAGCGGATCTGATAAAGAGAAAATAAAAGTAAATGATGAGGATATTATGTTTACATGTGATTTCCAATACTTCAGGACCATGATAATAAATACACTAAACATTTATATATAATTATCACATTACCAAGAGCATGTCAAATGAAAAACTTAGGGGGTGCTTGGTTCAAAATTCTTCAATGGGAATGATAAAGCCTAAAGGAATGAGCATGAGGTAATTTTGTTGGTTAATGAGAGAGTAAAAGATGACAAATTCACCTCCATCATACTTCGTACAACTCAAAATCGTTAATCATTACTCCATTTTGATTAACTATCTACCCTCATAAAATCATTTCTCATTAATCATTCCACTATTCCTCAACCAATAATCATTTGTGCTCAGTTATACAAAAACAGAACAAAATATTGGCAATGTAATCATCATTCTCATTTTATTTCAATATCCAATGATACTTTTATTACCATTTTCATTTAAGAATTTGAACCAAGCAGCAATTAATATGTTATATCACATAGTTCGAAAGATACTCTATTGAGTGACCAATAGCATGCAAGCATTCAATCGTCAAGAAAGTATAGTCATGCAAAGAGAGTTCATTATTAAAGTGGAAACGGAACATGTGATTGGCAAGTATGAACGCAAAAAAGTCAAAAGATGTTAACAGTGAACCGAAAATATACCTTTGGAATACGCTCTGGATTGGTAAATCTTAAGTTCTGAGAATGAAGCATCTGACGCTGAGTCATCAACATGTTCTTTTCCTTCAGGAGAACATACCAGAGCTTATGGAGGTCATCCCAAGACTTGAGACGCAGTTCAGAAGCCTTCCAACTCCTACCTGAATACACAAAAAAAAAAAAATCACTAAATTCTGATCACATATATGTTTCTTTGAAAAAAGAATAATGGCCTACCCAATACAAAAAGATAATCCAATACACAAGAGGTAATCTTAGTGAAGGTAAGTATATTAATGGAGAATTATGTCACAACATTCTTATGATTAAGCTAAACCTATCAAATTTATACTAAAACATGAAGCTAGACATTGTGAAAGATGGCTAGATGCAATCTTCGACAATCAGCTGCAAACTTAGGTTCAATTCTAATGTTGTCCAAAGCAACCAGCATACACGGTTTCTTGCATTTTAATTTTAGAAACGAAGTTTTAACATACTATATTACTATCACATATGAGGCATAACACGTAAAAAGATGGATAAATATAAACCAAAAATCTTGGATCCAGCTAACAAATTTCATGAAGCATCTTTATTTAAACCCAACAGCTTAACAGAGTCCTTTCATTTAACCTAAACCAACATAAAGTTCCCAGATAGAATAATACAGTGAGCAGTAAAAAATCAAGAAAGAACCATGTAAGGAAAAGTTAAGCCCCATTTCCCAAATTGTAAAAAGATTTGAAGCTCATTTTTACCATAGACTATGGGTGTTTCATCCTCAAGATTTCGATCAACCTCGAAGAATTCCTCAAGAGGGTTGTGCTGCTGTCCCCTAAAAGCAGCAGCTGCACCTGCAGCTGAAGACTCTGATTTGGCAGCAGCAAAGAGTGTCCTCCCAAATACCCTCGTTAGAAACATTAGTGTTTCGAAAAGCTAACAATTTTCTGCAGAAAACAACAAAGCAGAGAACCAATTAACAGAACAGAAAAATGAATGCACAAATCCTGATAGCATTTTGAACCATCCGTATGGGTATAAAGAACACACTACAAAACAGCGAATTTGTATTTTAAAAAAAAGACCAAATTTAGTATATTTCGGTTAAATCTAGCCCCAATTTCTTCGAATTGAGAGATTGAGTTTCTAAAATCAAGAATGCGATAATAACAATTAAAAAAAGGGTTAAACCCTAGTAAAACCCTTCGTATCAAACACTCGCCACAGCTTTTTATAACCATTGCAGAACTGAACACTGATTGTCAAGCTAAAATACTGATCAAAGGAACAGCTGAAAATCATACCGGAGAAGGAACGCGAGTCGGAGTGGAGCAGCGCCGAGAGAGAGAGAGAGATCCTATTTTTTTTTTTCTTTTGCTTCTCAAAGAAAGTTAAATAATTTACAATCTACAAGTTTTCAATAATTTCTTAATTAATTGTATTCTTCGATGGTGTCAACTGAATATCAGTAACCTCAAAATTTATAACCTTCATGTTTTTTTAAATAAGTGCTGTGATATTATTTGTACTTTAATAAAAAAAAAAGGGTAAAATTATGAGATTTAAAGTACGAGACGTGGAGAAAAAAATATTTTATTTTCAATGGTTTATGGTGATTCTCTTCTTAGGGAGTTGCCGCCTGATTATGATATACTCACTCCGTCCAGCAGGAATTTACACTCTATGGGACGATATATCTTTTAAGAAAAATATATTTTACATATAAAATAGTGGCATATGAGTAAATATGTGTATACGTTTGTGAGTGTGTACGTAAATCAATATTTCATTTTTTAGTAGTGTATAAATTTGTGTGTGATGTCCAAATAAGAAAAGTGTGCAAATTTATGTGGGATGGAGGGAGTAATATATTTGTTGGTGATATATGAAATTAGAGAAAAAAACATTCACAAATAATGTGATGTAAAAATATTATTTTTATTACTTTTTGTCTCATAAAGTTAGTCATATATACATAAATTCATAATATATTATTTATTAATTCTTAAAACTTAAAATTTTATACATTAAGTTTTCATAATCATAACAATAAATAAAAATATTAAATACAATTTACATACTTTTAGTTTAATAAATTATTTTTGAGGCTGTAGGAATTATAATAAGCTTAAATACAATTGATAAAAATAAACTATAAAAACAGTAAATTTATTAAAAAAAATTATAAAACTAAAAAAAAATATGACACTAATTATAAATTAATTTAATAAAAATAAGTATACTTCTTTGACAAAAAAAATTATATACTTATTGTTGTGACTAGAATTATATGAATTTGAGTCTCCAAATTGAGGTCTACTGGAACTCATGTTTAACCCTAAATGAGCCAAATTTTACTAATTTAATAGTGTATGATCTGTTTATACTTATTTGTAATAAGTCTAAATGTAAAGGGCAAATAGTCTTTTCATTCTTTTATACTTGATCCTCTATAAATAGAGTGTCTCATCCACATTTATAAGGGCTTGAAATCTCATTCATAAAATATAAGATACATAGATTAGGGGGCTCTCTTATGAACACTCGAAGCCATATTTAAGGGAGGGACTCTCAAGTTTCTCCCGCAGTGCCGTTGTTTTTACATTATTTGTTATATTTTGTCTGTTATTTGATAATCGGGAATGCCCCTATAGTCACATTAACCTGTTCATAAAGCCCGATAAATCGGTAACAACACTTGTATAAAAATAATAATTTATAACTATGGTTATTTTTTAAACTATTATATTAATGCCCAATTTATAAGTGCAAAACATAAATGAACTGGATGGGTCAATATTAGATGTTCATAAGCCCAAAATGCAAAATTTGAATTGGCTCATCTTATTTGGGCCGATAAGTCCTTTTGTTTTTTTTACCTAAAAGCCTAACTTCTTGTAATCCAAGGGGAAAATTATAAAATAGTTCACAAAATTGACACAAATTATAAATAGGTTTCTGTGCAGAAAACAATATGCTTCTGTGCAGGAAAAAAATATACTTCTGTGCAGAAATTATGAACTAATTTATAAATATAGCTATATTTTTTAATCAATATGTAAATCACACTAATCCAAATTCGACATTGGAAAAAGTTGCTAAAAGAGAAAGGCGACTAAGGTACAAACATTCTTTTTACAACAACTTTTTTTTTAAAAATAAAGAGAGTAAAAAATCAACTTTTTTATGTCATAAAAAGAAATAAACTTGTTAAAGCTCCAAACTTTAACATCTTTTCCTAAAATCAGAAAAGAAATTAAAAGAAATGGAACTTTATCTTTGTAGTCCTCCAATTTATTCTCCCTTGACTTTCGGGTACTTTTTAAATGTTCTTATTATTATATATCTATATATAGATAGATAATAATTTAATTTTTATACTTCTATATTTTCAAAGTAGTACTGTTCAATCTAGTAAATAAATTTTTACTATTTAATTAAAAAATATCTCCAAATCACATAAATTGCATTTTAGACCGTGCATTCACCATATTTTAATTATATTATTCCCATATACACGTTATATTAATTTGTATGCCCTTTTCGCATTTTTCAATCAAATATAATTTGCATGTTTCATTTATATTAATCTGCAATATATAATTATATTTGTCTATACATTTTATTTTTGTGGTCTTAAAATTTTCTTAACTATATCTGCTTTGCAAATTTCAAAATTATTATAAATTCCTGGGTGTTTCTTTTTTGCCTTTAAGTAATTCTGATTTCTGAGAGACTGAAGTTTGATGGATGGTTTTTTTTTTTGGTCCAATTCCTGACGTCACAAGCTCTCTGTCTTCGGACACGCGTGATAACGCCGAATATAGACGAAAATAAAAAATTCCAAATTAAACTATTATTTTTATAATAAATATAAAAAATAGTACTCCTTCCATCCTATAGGAATTTACATCCTACGAAACGATATATTTTTTTTAAAAATATATATTTTATATATAAAGTAGTGGCATATGGGTAAATATGTGTATAGGTTTGTGAGTACACACGTAAATTAATATTTCTTTTTTTTTAATAGTGTATAAATTTGTGTGGAACGTCCAAATAAAAAAAGTGTGCAAATTCTTGTGAGACAGAGGAAATATTAATTATACGTCAGGTAAGGTCAAGCGGTCAAATGACCATTAATATGAACGTAAACGTGGTCAAAGTCGGTGGGTGAGATAAGGCGCCATATTATGATAAGAAAAAAATATTACTATTATTTTTGTCCAAATTTTACTATTTTTAAATAAGATAAACTTTAATTAATAAGGCACACTTGCGTAGAAATTTCTACGGTAGAAATTTCCAAAAACAAGCACAAAACTCATACCCATTTAAAATTCGCGGGTCAAGCGCGGGTCGGCCGAAAATCCGGGTCATTACCGGATCTTACCAAATATCCGCCGGATCTTACCAAATATCCGCCGGATCTTACCAAATATACCCGATTCTGTTGCCAAATTTCGCGGATTCGATATTTAAAACACAGAAACTCACCAAAACCCACAGCAACGCATCAGAAAAACGACGAATTCACAAACAACAAGGAAACGATTCCGATGAAAAAAAGCAGGAAACTAATCGGAATCTAAAAAACGACATTCAGAAGAAGATTTTGAAGAAATCAGAGTCCAAAAATACAGCAGAAACATGGATGATTACTTTCCAAACTGCCAAATAATAGAAACACCAAATTCTATAGGTTCTACAACAACAGATAACATCGCAAACACAGATCAAATAATAACTCATGCATGTGGAATGAATTTTAAAAATATGTTACATATTCATAATATATGTGTTACAAAATAAAATTATCAGTGTTACAATTCTCTAGATGGGAAAAATATGTTACTCAATGAACATATTCATGTTACTTTATGCACCACACAGTATTACTAATTACTGGATTGAGTTAGTTATTACTGTCTTCAATTCCATATGTTACTCAATGAACATATTCATGTTACATTATGCCCTACACAGTGTTACTAATTACTGGAATGAGTTATATGTTACTGTCATCAATTCCATATGTTACTCAATGAACATATTGATGTTACTTTATGACCTACACATTGTTACAAATTACTGGATTGGATTATATTTTACTGTCTTCAATTCCATATGTTACTCTCTTTAAAAAAATAATTACTTAAAAATATGTTATTGTTTTCTTTCCTATATGTTACTAACTAATATAATTATGTGTTACTATGTAAAAATACATATTCTGAATGTTTAAAATCTGAAAAAATATGAAACCTGATTGAATATTATATGTTCCATAATAAAATAAAAAGTGTTACTTTTATTCATTAAAAACATGTTACATTGTTCAAATTTATGTGTTACTAAACATAAAAGATAGTGTTACACTAGATATAATTAATGTTTTATACTATAAATATTATATTCCAGGAATACATAATGAAGAAGATACTGATCTACAATCTATTGATGGGCACATAGAGGAGAAACTGTGGAAGGAGTTGAAATACGGGACCCTAAACGCTCAACAACAAAGGGAAGGAAAGCAAGAATAAAAGGTCACTTCAAAGGAACTCAAAAAAAGAAGAAAAAACTGACAATGGAATATGGCACGCAAACACCAAATGTTCATTTGATATAAAACTAATTCTCTATACTGCATTTATAATTTTTGGTGTTGAAGATTATGTTACTTATGTCTTATTTCAGTGTTACAAAATGGATAAATTTGTGTTACTATTTTCATATATTACTGTTGCCTTAAATTTGTGTTGCTATTTGAGTTACTAAATGATTAAATTGTGTTAATATATAAATAAGTTACTGTTAACTTTTGTTAGTATTATAAAAAGGACAATTACTACAAGAATATGTTACAATTACCTGATGCCAGTGTTACAAAATTTGACAATCTGTGTTACTATTAAATATGTTACATATACCTTATTTTAATGTTACAAATTTTGATACTCTGTGTTACTATCAAATTATAAGCATGTTACTTTTTGCGCTGAACAACTAATTATAAAATGTAAATTTATTAAAAATTTGTGAATACTCAATTGAATATATGTTACTATACATTTAAATATATGTTACTCTTGGTATAAAATTAAGATCAAAGAACATTTTCAAACTTATTTGACTAATAATTTGTGGTAAATTTAATAAAAAAAGTATGTTACAAGTGACTTTTGTGAATGTTACTATAAAATATATATTAGTGTTACATTTCAAAAATTTTAAAAGAATATCACTATAAATCTTTAAAAACGTTAAAAATTGATTATATTCTCTGAAAAATAAAAAATTTATTTCTTAAAAAAAATTCACAAAAAAACAAATTTATATGTTACTATTGACTTGATTCAATATTACTATTCAATTAAATTTATGTTACTATTATGTAAATAATACTATATAAAATAAAATGAAAAAGTTACCTTCATAATCTTTCTTTGTACTTCATCCTTTGATAAAAAAACTGATTTTTATAAATAAAAAATTAATGTTACAATATGTAACGAACTGTGTTACTATATAATTTTTTAAAAAATAATACATACCTTATGATGGATGAATTTCCAACATAAGTATTACCAAAAAAACCATGTGAACAAAAATATAACAAATATCAGAAATAAGCATATGAACCAAGATAATAAACTACAAAATATTCCAAGATAATATAGACTGCAAAAAACTGCAGAAACTACCCACATATTCAATAAACCATTTAACACAAAACTACAGCAACTACACCAAATATTCAATTAACAATACAACAAAAAACTGCAAAAACTAACCCCATATTCAACATTAAAATGTCCAATATATCCAACCACCCAATAACTTCACCCACTAAATATCTGTGCACCCCATATTCACAATAACTACACCAATATTTAGCATAAAAAAATATGTGCCACCAAAATATATGTCCCCCCATATTCAAACCAAAATATATGCCCCCATATTCAAACCCAACCAAACCAAAGTTCAAACCACTAACCAAGTTCAAAATATCAAACCAAAGTACAGACCCACCAACCAAATTCACACCCACAAACACAAACAATTCAAATTCATCAGAACAAATTCACGGAAACAATTCTCAATCTTTCTTCCTCGATCTTAAATTCCTCGTCGAATAGGTAACAGCTTGATATTTCCTCTTCTTATCTGGTGAACTTTGTTGCTTTGAAGAAACAGTCACAATCGCGATACTTTTACCTTTAGAAGGCCTGCCCTGCTTCCGCGATGGTGCAGCAGGGCCTTCTAACAGGAAAACTGGAGAATCATCTGAATCCATTTTATATTCTGTTAAAAAAAGGAAATAAACATTAGAAACAATTCATTTATGTTACAATTAAATAACATGTGTGTTACTAAATAAACTTAAACATGTTACTAAAACAATAAAATGTGTTACTACTCAGTAATTATAAAAATGTTATTTAGTAAATAAAAAGGATAACACTTCTGCAATCATTCTAAGTTGTGTTACAATTAAACAAAATAGATGTTACTAAACAATTTAAGTCATGTTACTATCCATCCAAACTGTGTTACTAATCAATAAATGTTAATAAGCACTAATATATACACATTACTACAGAATATAAACATGATAATACAAAACTTAAAATGAAAACAGAAGAAAAAATATATAAATAACAACTAATAAGACCAAAAATAGAAAATATGTTACAAAAATATGAACATTGTGTTACAGATTTAACAAAACTTCATAATAAAATAAATATAACATGCACAGAAACTGTGTTACAAAATACATACATATATGTTACAATACAGTAACTATCTATGTTACAACCAGAAACTTTCATATTACAAACATGAACAGCACAACCAAAGGATCATCAAGCTTAACAAAAACAAAAATAAACCAGAACATTAACATGGAACAAAACCTGGAGAACAGAAACAATAATGCGAAACTGAAAAACAAAAAATCAACAAAAACTAAACTCTACGATAAACAAAACGGAAAAACAAGTTCGAAACAAGTAAAAAATCACAAACGCGACTACAATAATCAACATTAAACCATAAAAAAACCAGAAAAACCTAGGTTTTCACTAACCTTGTCGCGAAGAAGAAAACACACCAATATCAACATAAAAGCGAGAAGAAAGGAAGATATAAGAGTTACGCACCTTAAAAGTAAAGGAAACCGCCTTCAAATCGCCAGAAAACTGAAGAAAACCGTCGGAGAAAAAAAGCGAATGAAGAGAGACGTCGTGTGAAAAGATAATTTGAAATGAGGAGAGAGAACAATATTAGTCAATTAAGGTCTTGGGTCACGGGTCACGGGTTATGGATTTGGGGTTAAATGGGCATGGGTATGGATATTTCTACGGATCTTAGATCCGTAGAAATTTCTATTTGAGTGTTTGCCTTAATTAATTAGTGATACATTTTATATAAACTCGATTAAACAAATAAGAAATTTTTGTTTAAAACTTTATCAAATATTAAAATTTAATTTGTCTAATAGAATAATATTATTTTCGTACTTGTCATTTCATAGCGTTCCATATGAAAATATATATTTTAAACAATTGAATTTGTTCATGCTATATTTTGTGTTTCAATCTGAAATTTACTTTCAAGATTTTTAACACATGATTTAGGATTATACCACCTCCATCCCGGGTCTTCTTTCCAAAAGGTTTGGACACACGGATTTAGAAAAATATAGAGTATGTAAGTGTAAAGTTAAATAATAAAATATAAAAAGTATATTTTATTGACTTTTGTGAGTGTATATTTTTTTTTTTAAAGTGTAACATTCCAAAATAAAAAATGTAGAAAAAAGAGTTGGCACGGAGGGACCAATACTTTGTTTATTTTTAATCTGAATTTTACTTTCAAGATTTTAAACACATGTTGATTTATACATTTGGTAATAGGTCAGGAAGCTAATTATTATTTTTAATGTGAAAGTCTCTTCTTCTTCAAATATACATGTGCAACTATATTTTATTTTTAAACAATTAAAATTATTTAAACAAAATATTTATGATAGTTTAATTATAACTGTTCGGTGTAATCAATCTTAATTATACAGTAAAATAATTTTAATTATTTTAGAAAATATATTTATATTACACAGATGCACTCAATATATAAAACCAGAGCTAGCAATGGGTTGACCTGGCCCAGCCCATTTCATCGGGCCAAATCATATTTACGGGTCGTACTATTTTTCATTCAGGCCTATAAAATCCGATCGAGCTCAGTCAAGTTCAAATATCAGAAAAATTGAACTGACTCACCAGTCGGTTCAAAATTGCTAGCTTTAGTTATAAATGCATGCAGGTCTGTCCACCGAACCAAATTATATTGGCGGGTCGGGTCAGGCCGGCCCGAAACTTTTGCTTTCTTAATATATAGGTGGACGCAAATTTATTACTAATGAAAGAAATATTTTGTGGAAAAAAGAAAAGGGAAAGATGAGAGGAAGGGGCATTAAAATAAGGGTAGCTATCTTAACAATTGTTTGGTGTGGTAGAGGAAAATAAAGGTTAGGGAATTGGCCATTGGGGTGGTCCCTAATTGGTATAGGGTATAAAGTATAAACATCCAAATAAAAACCCATGTTCTGTCTAATTGTCACTTTCTAATTTCCACCCATTCATAATAATTCTTTTTTCAGAATAAATATTGTTTTGAGTTTTTTTTTTTATATTAATTGTTAGTTGTTAGTAGTTACAAGTTAGTTCGCCAAGTCTCTCAAACACTTCAAACCAACCTTATATCACCACCAATATCTCCCTTAATTCGTTCCCAAAAAGAATCGAACCCAGACCACTCACTTCAATGAGGAGCCCGGTGGCCAGGTGAGCTAGTTTTATTTAATTCAAAATATAAATATAATACTCCCTTCGTCCCAGAGCAATTTGCAAGGGGGGAGGGGCACACAAATTAAGAAAAAAGTGGAATAAAGTAAAAAAAGTAGTATTTTGAGGATTAATTTGGTAAAATTTTATGTACAAAGTAAAGAAGTTAGTTGGATTGAGTGTAATGTGGGCCCAAAAAGTGAAAAAAGTAGTGGCATTTTTGTGTAAATATGTAGATATTGTGAGGGTGAAGTTTATAAAAAGATTTCTATTTTTGGCCTTGCAAGTTCCAGTGGGACGTCTCGAAAAGGAAAACTTGCAAGTTCCTCTGGGATAGAGGGAGTACGATATATCATTAATTTGTTTGATTATATTAGGGTTTAAAAGTCAAAATCATTCTATAACGTTTTTAACATTTTTTTTTTTAAAAGGTACCATAATTTTTTTATGGAACAAATTAATTCAGTAGTTAATTCAATTGCTCAATTTCATTCCCACTTACTTAGAAATTAACAAAAATGACTTTATTTCATTATCATGCAAGTCAATTTTTTGGGACTTTCTGGCTGAACATATTCTTGAAATATATATGATATATATAGTGTCTAAATAGTAATATAAAAGCTAGAAATTTCAAAAAAGTATCAAGTTTAAAACTGAAATATATTTTAGGACATTATTTTATGGTCTAGCTTTAAACTTATATGATTAATATATTAATTATCTTCTCCTCTCAAAGATGTTTATGAAGCCTTGAGAAACAACATCTAGGATTCTACTTGTTAATGAAGCCTTGAAAAACAATATCTAGGATTCTACTTTTAGTGATATGATTGAAGAAAGAAAGAAATTGATGATGGAAAATAATACTTTTTATATTAATTGGGTTAGTTGTAATGCTAATCTCATCTTATTTGTAATTTTATATCAGTTATTCTTTGTATCTCTTCTCCAATTTTAATAATATTTTTTTATCGACAAAAAAAAAAGTAAGTCTCTTGTACACCAGTTATATCATGCAATTCAAGTGTATTTTTAAACAGTTACACTATTTATTACTGAAAAATTACACTATTAAAGATACACTTTTCAGTAATAACATGTGTAACTTTTCAATAGTATTTTGTGTAATTTTTTAAAAATAAACTTGAATTGCACGGTGTAACTGATGCATACAAGACTAAGCCAAAAAAATCATAATGCTAATCAATTTGCACATGTTTTTGCTAGAAATTTTTGGTTTTTTTTTTTAGAATTCTTATGGTTGAGTTCAATTTTCAACTTTTGTGAAAGACCTTCTCAATAGTTATATATCAACCCTTTCACAACGTTGTGCTTTTCATTGATCTAAAGCGAAGCAAGATAAATGAGTGCATGATCAATCTCATCATTTATTTATTTATGATTACTCCTAATTTGTACTCTTTTTTCATAAAAAAATATTTATGTCAAATTATATCAATCGCATAACACCGCCAATAATTATTAACATGACATTAATAACTTAAATATAATACTATTTTTTTCACTAGCAAATGAAACATCCAAACATATTTAATCTATCTTCTCAAATTCTTCAATTTCATTATAAAAAGCACTCCATCCATCTAATGCTTATTAATCAACTTAAAACAAATCAAGCACAACATTTTCTCCAACATATCATTGAGGACTAGGAAAAGTGTTGTAAAAGATCAACTTTTTGTCCGACATATCATTAAAGAGTAAGAAAGTTGAAAAAGAAAAGGAGAAAATGGACAAAATCAACGTAGGCCCATTTCACCCACCATATATATATTATAGGCTGGTTAATTGCTCGCTGTGGCTTTTTTAGTGGTGGCAAGTTTAATTAAGCCACCCTTTAGAATTAATATATAGAGAGAGCATCAATTCATATGTGTGTTTGGTGCATTAATTAGTACTCCTCCGTCCCAAAGGAACTGGCATGTTTTCTTTTTTGGGACGTTTCAAAGGAACTTGTAGACCCAAAAAAGAAAATCTTTTTATAAATTTCACCCTCACAATATCTACATATTTATACAAAATGTCATTACTTTTCCACTTTTTGAGTCCACATTACACTCAATCCAACTAACTTTTTCATTTTTTACATAAAATTTTACCAAATTAACCCTCAAAACACTACATTTTTTTTACTTTATTCTACTTTCTTATTAATTTGTGTGTCCCTCCTCCCTTACAAATTGCTCTGGAACGGAGAGAGTATATTTTAGTTATATTTATCTATACGTGACAATTACGTTAATCTGCACATATGCGGGATTGCATAGACTCACTTTGATTATTTAACATGGACATCAGAGCCTTCAACACGTGTCCAAATTTTGAATTCGATCTATTTTCGAATAAAATAATTCTACTTATATTATTGAATTATCCACATTTGGTGTCATCCATAGGGAGGAGAGTTGAGAATTCAACCATAAGAAAGAGAAGATTGGAAAAAGACAGAGGATGTTAGAGAATTAATTCTTTGTGGAACACAACGATTGGAAATTCTCTCTTAAACTTAAACAATGATGTTAATTTGATTCGATATGATCAAACTTATTCATGAGATCCTTTCGAAAATTAATCTTGTCTCGAGAACATGATTTTCAAACTTACAAATAATATAAAACTCAATTACTAGTACTTTTTACACAATTTTAAGGACCAAACTTTGGTTGGTGGGGTGGAGGGGAATTGACGCAGTAGAAGTGTATAATGAGAACATACGTAATAGAAATTGAGAGGTTACTTAATACTACATATACTAGTGAATTTTTTGGGGAAAAACCTAATTCAATTCATTAACATAATTTGTCTTATATTAAAATAAAGATAAGTTTAAATAGTCTAACAAAGATTCTTAAGTCCATTTATTCAAAGCCCGCAAGATAATTTAAATAATCAATAAATTAGAAGCTCAAGATAATTAATTCTTTCTCTCCAAGAGACGAAGGCGATTGAACTTGTCCATGAACGCTAAGACGGTTTCATCTCCATCATATAGACTTTGTGTGATGTAGAAGATTAGTAACACTAACATACAATCTAAAAAATATTAACCAACGTACAAATTTATATATATTACAATATTTAAATAGACGACACACAGATGAACTTTCATCTCTCAAATTTATATATCTCGACTACATACCTACCATTAATTCTTGGTATTGAGAAAACTCAACCAAAAATTAGATAATATGAATTAATTGATTTAAGACTTATATATAACACCATCGATTTTGAATTTATTAAGACCTAACTTGGATCACTTATTTTGAATTTATTAAGACCTAACTTTGAAGTGATCCACTCAAACTCATGGTTTCATATACTATCTCCGTCCCTGGTCTTTCTTCAAAAAGATCAGAGCACACATATTAAGGAAAAGTTGGAGTATGTGAGTGTGAAGTTAAATAATAAAATATAAAAAGTATATTTTATTGACTTTTGTGAGTGTAAATTATTTCCTTTTTAAGGTGTGAAGAAAGAGTTGGGATGTCCCGAAATGGAAAAACAGGAAGAAAGAGTTGGGACGGAGGGAGTATAATTAAAACCTTTAGGTGGAAGATAATTACGTTTTCCATTCTCTATTTCTTCTACGTAAACTTCATACTATTTTGTAATAGAGTTTATAGTAGCTTTCACCCCTATTCGAAGATTTGCAACTTTAATTTTAATACATATGCAAATGTATATTCATTTTCTAAATATATTGTCCCATACATTTTGGAAGAATAAATTTTTAGCTCCCCCATTGGAAAACCACGATTTAATTAGCTTGTATATAGTTCCACTTCACTTATTATTATTATTTTTTAATTATAGTCTTATACCCATAACTAATATTCTGATGTGTGGCAACTAATATGTGAAATTCATCACAACACCCTTTTACGTGAGTTATTCCTTATTTAGGTTCAATATGTAAATATTCTTTTTTACTCAAATATTAAAATCAAAGTCTGATCGTGGTTAGTTGTCAAAGAGAGTCTTCTTAATAGTTATTCTTACTCAAATTAGAACAGAGATCCTAGGTTCTGCTGTCGGAATGTAAGCGTGCTAAGATCAAAATCGAAATCCAGATTTTATTGTAAAGATTGAAGCACCCTTTGATTTTCAATTTTTAAAATAAAATTTGTCTTTATCATTCAAAAAATTATATACAATTTTTTTTTCTGTGATTAACTACGGTTAGAACTGTCTTAAATAGCTGATAGTTGGTATATCTATGTAATGCCTTATGGTAAATCTTGTACCATGTTTAAAAACAACCTTTTATTTTACCGATAAAAATGGCAAGAGAGTTGATAAAGTTTAGATGGTATACGACATAATCTCACATGATAATATTTGTAAATAATAAATGAAAAATAATGAAGGTGTTGAGGACGGAATATATATTATTCATAAGACACGTTCTTATATTGATCAATTGTATCATGCAATTAATGTTATTTTTTAAATATATTAATTATTTTTACTGAATAATATTAATTGTTTATATTGAAATGTATTACTCATTATCATCGAGCACTATTAATTACTTTTTATTAAATAATATTAATTGGGGACATTTACATATTTATTTAAAAAGTGATTATATTTACAAATTGGGTCAATTTTTTTCTCAGGCATATAAATTTTTTCTACACAAAACTAATTTGTAACTAATAGTGTTAATTTAATAACTATTTTATAGTTTTTTCTATTGATTGTGTACGCTTCACTTTTTGCATAAATGTCATTTGATATTTTTTGACAAAATATCACTTTCGTTCGGGTTCCCATGCACTTTTCCCCCTTAATTTAAGGATGATATATTAATATTTTAAGTTGAAATAATTTAATTAATGCTTTTGAAATTTGAGTACTATATTTATTGTCTTTCAATATATATGAGAAGAATATTAGTTTTATTAGAATGTGTTTTGTTTGATAAATAAAATAATCTATCCCATGAAAATTTGCATGTTTTGATGGAATAGTTTGTTTTATCTAGCGTAAACATTGAACTATCCAATCTCTTTTTCAACATAGCACAACCAACTAATCTGGCTTGTGGAGATAGATTATAATCTAGCCTTTAAAAAAAACAATTAGTTAATTTAATTAAGATGAAAAAGAAAGCAATTATACTCTAAAAATATATAATAATTAACAATGATAGGAATGTGAAAAAAAAAATCAACAAAATTTAAAATCGACATTATAAATTCAAATGAATTAATAATTATTTTTGAAAAGATTGTGTTAATTATATCTACTCCTTCCATTTCCTATTAATTGATCCTCACGTGTAGAAGGACACAAATTCTTTAAGAATAACTTTTTTATTGACTTTTTTTTAATCAATAATGAAGGATACTTTGTAATAAAGTAATAATTGTGAAAAAATGTTATTTTATTTTTTGGATGTGAAAAATTATTGCGAGACATTTTGAAAAAAATAGAGTGCGAAGACTAATAAATGACGAAGTGATTATATTTTTCAAATATATCATGTATTCTTTCCAAAGTAATGATCACACATACATATATTAAGATTATCCACACTTTTTTTTATTTGTTCGTCCATTCAAAGTGCACACATTTTTTTTATAAAAATCACAATTTTCTTATTATCTTTACAAAAAATTAATCTATATATAATGAATCCCACAATATACTTATTAATTTTTTTAAAATTATCATACCGAGCACAATATGCATACTTTTATATGATGGGCCGAACCGAGCCCATTCAGCCACGACTATTTGGGCCGGGCCAACTGTAAATTACATCAATGAGGGGTCAAACTGCAAATCACCATATATGATGGGGTCAAAGTGCTCATGACACATAGATAAGGGGGCCAAAGTGAAACAAACCCTATTCGTATGAAGCATTATACTACCTCCGTCCCGGGTCTTTCTTCAAAAAGATCCGGGCACGCGGATTAAGAAAAAAGTAGAGTATGTGAGTGTGAAGTTAATTAATAAAATATAAAAAATGTACTTCATTGACTTTTGTGAGTGTAAATTAATTTTATTTTTAATGTATGAAGAAAGAGTTGATACGTCCCGAAATGAAAAAACAGGAAGAAAGAGTTAGGACTAAGGGAGTACTTAGTTGTGATTGGGATAAGCATGAAAAAGGCAACTCACCAGCCAAAAAATAAATCAAAATTTTTAAGTAAGAGTAGATGGATGCATAATGACATAAAATGCCCCCAACAAACCCCAAAAATACTTTTTTGTGTCACACACCACATGGCTTGCATAGGCCCTAGAACTTTCTCAATATACATGTACAATTTACACCGATGTGTGCTGTCACGCACACACTAGTCACTTTGGCAACTGTCCATTTCCTCCAAATTTATTAAACAAATATATCAAATTTATACATCATATATGTATGCATATATTTAAATAAAGTAATTCATCATGTGTTTCGATTATTAAAAGTGTTTGGGGTTGGTTTTATGCCAAAGATATATATTTGTTGCTCTGATTTTTTATAATGACTGACTTGTAAACTCGAAATTCGTATTATGTGTAAATTTTGGGTATGCTTCATACTTTTTTTGTCGCATAATTTTTATTTTTACTGAGAATAGAAACAGTTTTGGAGGGGTATTTGATAGAGAAAAGTGAAAGAGCGAGAAATGATAATGAAATTAAAAACGAAAATTTTATATGTAATTGGTACATATATAGAGTATTTATTCAACAATTTGTTTATATTAAAAATATAAACTGATTATATTAAAAAATGTGAATTAATTATACTAAAAGCTTTATACTGTTTTTAGGTAATAAATTCACATTTTTTTAGTGATCTAAGTGTAAACAATATGTGCATAAACTTAGTCAAACTAAAATCGTGTTTGTAATGATTGATGCCTCATTTTGGAGCAATTAATGAACAATACTTCTCACATTTACGAGGCATGAATATGATACTCATTTATTTCTACATTCTTAAGAAATCAATTTTTTGCTATAATAGCAAAAGAAAAGGTGCTAAGTTATATTGGAAGACATTTCCTTCCCAAAAAACAAATCTCGCGATTTTTTTTTAAAAAATTATTGATTAAATATCATAAAATATGATAAGCGACATTATCTATAAACATATAAGCTCTACAAACTTTCGATAAAGAGATTAATAAAACATAAACCGATAAAATAAGCTTAAAGGATAGAATTAGTTCAGAGTCTAGAAATGAATAAACTTGTTCAATATAAATATATAAAATAATTAATACAATGATATTTAAACATAAAATTCAAATTTTATTTATAAATTCATCAAGAATATGAAACCGGTTAAACATAATTCTAAAATATCAAACATTAATAAAAAATTTCACTCTTTGACATTCAGTTCTTTCTTTGACACGAGATTTTATAAAAAATAATATTGTCTTAGTCTTGTATGGATCAGGTGCACCGTGCAACCCAAATTCATTTTTAAAAAGTTACATAAAATATTACTGAAAAGTTACACATGCTATTACTGAAAAATGTATTTTTAATGGTGTAGCTTTTCAGTAATAAATGATGTAACTTTTTAAAAATACACTTGAGTTGCACGGTGCACCTGGTGCACAAGAGACTTATTTATTAATATTATATTAAAATAATAGATAAATAAAGGAGAAGTTAAGGTATTGTGAAATCCAAATTTTTGTTTGATAATGTAGATTGTTTTCGGATAAGAAAAGGGAAAATTCTTTGTGAATAAATAAACAAAAAAAAAATAAAATCAAAAACAATTTTATAGGTGGAGGGAGTATTATCTTTCAATTCTCATCATCTAAATTATGTATGAACATAAATGCATGATTGATAAAATCAGTTTATTATATCTAAACTTAAATTATAGTATATAGTACTCCCTCCGTCCCATAATTGTTTTCACACTTTCCTTTTTTGTCCGTCCCACAATTGTTTTCACACCCTATAAATAGAAGCTATTACTTTAACTTTATCCCCACTATCCAACTAATCTCATTATTTTAATAATATAATTTTATACAAAACTCCACTTTTCTTAAAAAGTGTGTCATCCCAAAGGTGAAAACACCTGTGGGACGGAAGGAGTACTATATATGAAACAATGTTAGTCCTTGGGGGATTGTAATACACTGTACATTTAATTTGTGTATTTGTTATAACAGTTAAATTGTAAAGATATAATTATCTCTAAATACTTAGTAACAATATACTTGGAATTGTTGACCTAACTATGTAATGATATACTTTCTCTATTTTAAGAGAATTTACAATTTTAAAATTATTACGTGGCTTAAAATTTTTTTTTTTTAATAAAATAGTAATATATAAATAAATATAAATATAATTTTATAAATGTACATATTAATTAATTTTTTTTAATATTATATAAATTAATATAAAATATTTAAATATAAAAAGTGTACAAATTCTCATTAAAGTAGCCGGTGTGCAGCAATGTACTTTATTTGGTATACTTCAAAATATTCTTTTGGAGTTTGATTACTAGACAAAAGTCATTAATGTGAACTAGAAATATCAATAATGATTATGCGATGATATATAATCTGATTCAAATTTTAAATTTAATATCTATTTCATAATAAATTAGTAATATTGAAAAGAAATAAAATAAGGCGAGCGGCCAATTCGTTAAATCGACGGACTAGCTAGTCTCGACCAAAAAAATTTGACTATAATATTTCACAATGTATACGAATTTAATCATGTAGACTTTAAAATTAAACGAGTCAACCCGTCAATCCGTGACTTATTTAATATATCTATCAGAGCTCATGCGTTGCAGATTCATGTATACTTTAAAATTAAACGGGTCAATCCGTCAGTCCGTGACTCGTTTAATATTTTGTACATCTCATCTCGTCGTCTCGATTTAGAAAAGTGATGTTAATGGATGATCAAATAACGACCAAAAAAAATAGAGATTTCTCTTCTAAATTAAAATGAAAAAAAAAAAAAAAGGGTTGTCCAAAGAAATGGCTATCGCCACGGCAAATGGTGCAAGTTGGAAAAGAGTCATTGAGAAGAGGAATGAAAAGAATGTGTCGGTGTACATTGTTTTTTTCACAGTCTCACTCTCACTTTTGGCCATCCCAATATCACTTTGCTACAAAATTTTCAATTACCCAATCCCCATATACCCTAAATTTTTATTCTATTTATATTCATATTGACCACCCTTCAATCAAAATTATTCCAAGGGTAAAATGGTCTTTTGAGTAATATAATGTTAATGTTTATTTTTTGTGAAAAAGTACAACTTTTATTGCAACATTATATTAATAACCACATAGTCAATTTTATTTAACTGGCAAGCATTATAGTACGGTGGTATTATTTTGTAATTTACTTTGTATGTGAATTAGTGCATATCATAATCATTATAGTAAAATTAGCAAATATACACTCGGTTTGCAATCATAAATCTAATTAGGATTTTTTTCCCTAAAATATTCAATTTTATATTTGTGGTCGATTTTGGACTTGAATTTTATTTTACAATGATTGTCAATTTTTTTATGTTAATGTGAATTCGCTAAGACTCCAAGTGGATTTCACACACAAATAACCACTATTTTCAAGTAAGTTAGATGAATTACAAATACTTATATTTGAGTTTATGTTCAAAATGGAGGAATTTTAAATCCTCATCACAACATGTCATTTGTGAAATTCCTCCTCTTTACCCTTTCCATCTCCATCTTTCCTCTAACTTTTCTCTTCTCTCCATCTTTTTACAATTCGTGATTTAAAATATATGTCTTCTTACTTGTATTTTTTTAAAAAATTCATTCATTTTCAAATGGAACATTAGGTTTCATTTAGGTAGATGGATTTGAAAATGAATGGATTTTAAAAAAATACATATAAAAAGACATATATTTCAAATCACGAAGTATAAAGAGATGAGAGATAAATGAAAAAATAGAGGAAAGATAGAGATGGAAGGGTACATGGGGATTTCACAAATGACATGTTTTTTTTATGAAGATTTAGAATTCCTTAATTTTGAACATAAACTCAAATGTAAGTATTTGTAAATTCACCTAACTTACTTGGAAAGAGTGGTTATTTGTGTGTGAAATCAACGGATTTCAAATTCACTCATCCAAATGGAGCCTAAGAAATTGTTTTAATATATATTATAGTCCTTTTAAAATTGGTAAAATTTTGTACGAAAATAGTTCATGATAAATTTATCATGAACCAGTTTTAAAGTATCAAACATTTAACAGGTGTATAAAAAATATCATCAAATGTATCAAAAATTGTGGTAAATGATATTATTTTATAATTGTTATAGATTTTATTGATCTCAATTTTTGATACACCTGATGAATATTTTAATACATTTGATTAGATATTTGATACTTTAAAATAATTTCATGATTAGCTTACCATCAACTATTTTCACACAATAATTGTTCTTTTAAATTTTGTTGGAGGATATGATAAAGTAGATTTCTTAATTTTTTACATAACCGCATAAAGAATAAATTGAAGAAAACGGATGGAATAATTACAATTTTTACTTCTTTTGTGACTGGATTTGTGGATTTATGATAAAACTTAGGGAAAATATGCATTTTTGTCCTATAAGTTTCGTTGACTTTGGTTTTCGTCCTCTTAAGTTTTGAATTTTAGTTTTCGTCCTTTAACTTATAAAAAATTATGGTTTTCGTCCTCTTAAGTTTTGAATTTTTATTTTCGTCCTTTAACTTACCAAAAATTATGGTTTTCGTCCTCCAACCGTCTATAACCAGTCACACAACCCGTAATACACATGTAGATCAAAATTTTCTATTTTTTTAAGAGAAATACTGACGTGGGGTAGAGGGAATTAGGTCTTGATGGATAAAATATAAGATTAACCGTAAATTCTCTCCCAAATCGAAACCCTAGTCGATCAAATCTAGGCATGGGGGCTTGAGAGAATTAGGGAAAAAAGGAACAAAGATCACCAAATCAAAACATCCAAAAGCCTAAATTCTTTTAAGCGCATATTCACTGTACGGAAAGAAAGAGGGATGTCTTCAAGAAATTCGTATAAATCAACGAGTTTCGAGCGCAATATTAAGTGTTATTGTGGTTTCGTTGCACGGTTTGTACATCATATTCAAAAATGAAACCGAACAGAAAATTCTATGGATGTAAGTATTGGACGGTATTTGGGAGGGAATTTAAGGTTAAAAGTGTATTTTGTCAAAACCTAATTCCCTCCAAATACCTTCACGTTAGTATTTTGTTTAAAAAAATAATGAATCAACGTATGTATTAACGGTTGTATGACTGATTATAGGCGGTTGGAGGACGAAAACCATAATTTTTGTTAAGTTAAATGACGAAAACAAAAATTCAAAACTTAAGAGGACGGAAACCATACATTTGGTAAGTTAAAGGACGAAAATAAAAATTTAAAATTTAAGTGGACGAAAACCAAAGTTAACGAAACTTATAGGATAAAAATGTGTATTTTCCCTAAAACTTAAATCCATAATAGTTTTCAGAACAAATTCATCAAACATTCTACGTTGTCGTGGTGAATCAAGAGCAACACATGAGAAATTCATCAAACTTGCTCACAAAACATTCTAAGATCTAATGGAGTATTTACTAATTCAAGATTAATCGTAAATTAAATTATCTTGTAAAGAAAGTGGTAGACAAAACAATTTAAGAAAGACAATAGGAAAGAGAGCACATTAAATAAAGCATTTAATTATGCTTTGTTGAAGATTCTCCTCTGTGCATGTTTGTTTCTTTAACCTTTTTTCTAGAGAGAAGGAGCCTCAAAAAATTTATGAGAGAGAGAAGGGGTGGGGTGAATTTGACGGTAATTTGCTTAGGGCAGGTGGTTTCTATTTTTCACATTTGTGCAAACCCTTTCCTTTGGTCTTTTCTGGAATTCTTTTCCCCTGCCTTGGTGCAAAAAAACATCCCATTTACATTATAATTCCACAAAATTTCTGCTTTATTCACAAGTCTCTCTCCTCTCCCTCTCTCTCTCTCATATACCCCTACTTTTTGCTGCTCAAAACTTTTTTAGAGGTGGGGTCTTTTAGATTAATTGACATTAGTTCATTTCAATGTCCTTTGCTTGATTTCTGCTTCTTGAAAAGCTTCATTTTACAATTGGGTAGGTACTTTTCTTTTCTAACTTTAATCTTTTCTCCCATCTCTGTTCAGTATACTGATTTTCTTGCAATAATGACACTTCCTTAATGCACATCACACTCTCACACCTGTTATCTGTTGCAGTTTCATTTTCTTAGCTTCCTTCTTCTTGTTTAGCTGAAAGAGGTGGGTGGGGGGTGTTTTCTGATGCATATTTATATCTTGGTTTTCATTTTCTTGAATCTTATCTTTCTAGATTCCTCTAATTAAATTTTTTTTTTTCAAAACTTGCGGTCCTTTTCAATATACTGGGAGATTCTTGATCTGGGGTATAAGCAGATTTGGGGCTTTTGCATTTTCTGCAGAAATCTTGCTCTATACATCTTGGGGAAACTGTTTTTACGGATAATTTTCCTTTTCTATTTTTTTGCAGATATAGAAGACAAAAATAGTAGCAAAAATGGCAGGAGGTGGAGCTCCAGCTAAGGCCGATGAACCGGCGCCGCACCCACCGAAAGATCAGCTTCCCAATGTTTCTTACTGCATTACTAGCCCTCCTCCATGGCGTTAGTATACCAATTTGCCATTTGTTCACTATTTATTTATTTATTATTTGAAATTCAGTATAAGTGGTTGGGGATTCCTTAAAATTCCCTTTTCTCCTTTAGCTGGAAAAATTCTTGGGTGTTTAAGCTAGTCCCTTTCTTGGCATACTTTATATTGTATGTTCTTTTGTGTCAATTTTTTCTTTCTGGGATTTGGTAGAAAGTAATAGGAGAATCTTGGTGTTTTCATTCTATTATTGCTGTAGCTAAGTGACTGGAATCTTGATTGTTTATGGTCAACTAGCACCAAATATGTTCTGATTCCTGTGATACCTTACCCTTTTTTCCCCCTGCTTTTCCAAGTAGTTGCTAAACCTTTTGTTTTCAAATATTATTTTGTTGTGTGACTGAATTTTGTTCCATATTCTTTAATGGGATATTCTTAGTTACTGTTTTGATCCTCTCTATTAATTATCATGTTTTCTTGTAAATACTTGGGGTTTAGTGTGCTTTCATGGCTGTTCTAGATCTGGAATGTGGTCCACTGTTAATGGTGATTTATGACTTTTCATGGTTGTGGGCTCGTTCAATTTGGTTGATGCTTGTTTATTTCCAATGTTGTTGTGTTATTGGCACTCCAATTTGGTGCAAGATTATATAGAGCTCCAATAATACTTAAATTGTAGTGTTGATAATAATGTCCTATCATCACAAAACCATATATGTCTTTGTTTAGTATATTAGGCTTTATTTATAATATAATGAGTTGATGTCTTCTTTAGTTTCCGAATGCATCATATATCTGAGCTGGGACTTTCTCACATGGAATTGTTATTTTTTCAGCTGAGGCAATCCTTCTTGGATTTCAACATTATCTGGTTATGCTCGGGACAACGGTCATCATACCCACGGCCCTGGTTCCTCAAATGGGTGGAGGAAATGTGAGTTCCTTAAGATGATGAATATGCAGATAAACTTCAGCACTTTCTATTCCATTCCTAATTCTTGATCCCCCTGCCTTCCTTTAGGAGGAGAAAGCCAAAGTTATTCAGACATTGTTGTTCGTTGCGGGGTTGAACACTCTTCTTCAAACATGGTTTGGGACCAGATTGCCTGTTGTAATCGGAGGTTCATACACCTTTGTGGCCCCCACGATCTCGATTATCCTGTCTGGTAGATGGAATGACCCAGATCCTGAAGCGGTTCGTGATCTTGATTCCATTGCTGTTGTATCATTTCATCTTCTAGTATACAAAGTGGTCGCTGAAAATTGAAACAATGAGTGCTAATCATTTTGTGGGCGTGGGGGGTTGAGATTACCCTTTCAATTTTGGTAAAATTTTCCTAATATGTTGTTTACCATGGACGGTTGTGCAGAAATTCAAGAAGATCATGCGGGCAACCCAGGGTGCGCTTATTGTTGCTTCAACCATTCAAATAGTACTAGGTTTCAGTGGTCTGTGGCGGAATGTGGCAAGGTCTGATTTTCAATACTTACAATATATACAATCAGCAACCTCAAACCTGTGCTGTATGTGCCAGTTGTACATTTGATACTGATCCATCACTTTATTATGTAATGCAGGTTTCTTAGTCCACTTTCAGCTGTTCCTTTGGTAGCTCTTGCTGGCTTTGGGCTCTACGAGTTTGGTTTTCCTGGAGTATGCTCTCTCTCTCTCTCTCTCTCTCTCTCTCTCTCTCACACACACACACACACACACACACACACACACACACACAAGAAGGCTCCCTTCCTGTTTTTTTATTATTACTAGTGCTTGTATTCATCTGACCATTCACATTTTCTTTCTAAATTGGAAATTGATATCTTTCATTTGTTGTTTAGGTTGCAAAATGCATTGAAATTGGGTTGCCACAGCTCATCATTTTGGTACTTTTTTCTCAGGTAAATTTTTGAATGGCCAGATGAGTTCCATCATTTTCTTTTGTTATAAAATTTGTTCGAGCACTTACCAGCATTGTCCACTGATAAAATGAACGTTATGCTTCATGCAGTACTTGGTCCACCTGATACGACCGGGAAAGAATATCTTTGACCGCTTTGCTGTTATATTCTCGGTGGTAATCGTGTGGATTTATGCTCATCTGCTTACTGTTGGTGGGGCCTATAATGGAAAAGCACCAAAGACCCAAATTAGTTGCAGAACTGATCGTGCTGGACTTATTGATGCTGCTCCATGGTAGGCTCATATGGGAGCTGGGGGAGCATTATATTTTAATTAGTTGTTTTAGAGGGGCGGTATGTGTAATTATCTATAATTAATGAAATATTGATGGGTATCTTGCAGGATAAGAGTTCCTTATCCTTTCCAATGGGGAGCTCCTTCATTTGATGCTGGTGAAGCCTTTGCAATGATGATGGCAGCCTTCGTTGCTCTTGTAGAGGTTCGATTTTATCCCTCTTGCTTTGATGCCTTTTCTCTTTTCATTGTTCTTCGCTTGCCTGAACTCCTTTTCTTTTCATTTTTAATTCAGTCAACTGGTGGTTTTATCGCTGTGGCTCGATATGCCAGTGCTACCCCCTTGCCCCCATCTATTCTCAGCCGTGGTGTAGGCTGGCAGGTAAAATTTGGAATTTTACAATACCATCTCTCCCTTCTCTATGCTCATCTCTTTTTAATACAATCAGAATGAAGGAATGAATACCTGAAGAATTCAAAAGCTTTCGTTGACAATAAACCTGATGAAATACTGCTACAACTAAGATGGAAGTTAAATGATTAACAAAAAAGTTTGCGAAATGAGCAATTTGTCGACGTTTGCCTGCATTAGGATGGTTTAGTAGAGGGACAATGAATCCTATGACTGCTTACTATTAGCCTTATCTTTATAACCTAGTTCATTATCAATATTTTATACGTAGTTACATTGCTGAATCAAATTATTTACTCTGTTGTGTTGAGCTCAAATACGAGTTGCTATGCCTTTATCAGAGTCTTGGTTAAATAGAAAAAAATCAAATGGAGTTCTCTCCAAATCAATGTGAGATAGTTCTTTTTGGTATGGTTCCTTTGAATTAAAATGAATGCTCATTTGCTCTTTGTACGTATACCAGGGCGTTGCTATCTTGTTGTCTGGGTTGTTCGGAACGGGTAATGGATCATCTGTATCTATGTAAGAACCTAGTTGATCGATTTTATACTCATCTATTTTCATCTATAAACTACAACTGATTCTTGTCTATCCTACATAGTGAGAATGCTGGCCTATTAGCACTAACGCGTGTGGGCAGTCGAAGAGTAGTGCAGATATCTGCTGGATTCATGCTTTTCTTTTCTGTTCTCGGTAGACTGTTTTTCCATTATTTTTTTCTCGATAAATTTCATTTCTGCTATTGGGATTTCAATTTAATTGCAATATTTGTCTTCACAGGAAAATTTGGAGCAGTCTTTGCCTCGATTCCAGCCCCGATAGTGGCTGCTTTGTACTGTCTCTTCTTTGCATATGTCGGTACGTAGATCTGATCATGTTCAAAATTTCTTTCAAATACGTTTTAGGAATCACCTTTTTCTAAAGCTGCCTCTCTCAGCTTTCGAGAAAAAGTGATCCTAGAAACTGTTATTAGAGTCTGCAAATACGGCCTTACTGGATGACTTAAACTTTTGACTGTGAATATGTACAGGTTCGGTTGGTTTAAGTTTCCTTCAGTTCTGCAACCTCAACAGTTTCCGAACCAAGTTCATACTAGGATTTTCTATTTTTCTGGGATTTTCGATTCCCCAATACTTCAACGAGCACACTGTTATTGAAGGATATGGCCCTGTCCACACATCAGGCAGATGGGTATGTACAAATCCAAAATCTTATTATTCTTTCACTTAAAATTGTAGAGTTGGCAATTCAGCTCGCTTAATGAGCTGTTTGGATTGAATTAGAGGGGTAAATGGCCCGAGTCAAGTAGTGTCAAGCTCGACTCAATGGAATATTTTAAATACTCAAGCTAGCTCTGCTCAGCTCGACTCCATAATTTGCATAACCTTAATTTAAGTTTTTAATTTTATTTGTAGTAAGAGTATTTGTGAATAACTAAAATCTTATAGGTAAAATAGTACTAAATTTTTGTGAGCTCGACTAAGCTCACCAGCTTGACGAGCTTAGTATTACTGAGCTCGAACGCAAGCTTGTTTAAATTCGAGTTCTTTACATGTCGAGCACGAGTAGCTTGTGTACTGAGCTTATATCCTCTCTCTTTTGGCAGTTCAACGACATTGTCAACGTCCCATTTTCATCTGAAGCTTTCGTAGCTGGTATACTAGCGTATTTCTTGGACAACACCCTGCACAAGAAGGAAGGGCAGATAAGGAAAGATAGAGGCAAGCATTGGTGGGACAAGTTCCGATCCTTCAAGACCGATACGAGGAGTGAGGAATTCTACTCCCTGCCTTTCAATCTGAACAAGTACTTCCCATCCGTGTAGTTCACGTGTCGTCGAGGAGAAGGGATTTTCGTCGTTCGTCGAGTAATTACGAAGAACTATAAGTATCCATATGTGGCTATACCACTGTTCTTTTGCATTGCAGTTTTTTGTGACCTGGTAATAGTCTAATAGAGGTATAAGATAGCCTGACAATTTGAAAGATGCCTTAGATTATTTGTATGTTGTTTATGGTTTATTTTGTTGTAAATTTATTGGTTATATATGAAGTAGAATCATCAAAATTTTCTGCTTTCGATTCGGATTTTATTCTGCCAAGTTTCTTGAAGCTAGAGAGATTTGATTCTTCAAATTTTTTTTGAAAATTAGGTAGTGCATAATACTATTTAAAAAAAATAAATATTGACATTTATTTGGGGTGTGATATATGAGATAGTGATATTTTTATAATTTTTTTAAATTTATAAAAGTATTACGTTTCATGTGACACGTACCACTAAGTTTTGTGGGGTGACTTAGACCAAGAAATCAATACTCCCTCCGTCTAAGGGGTATTTGCATCCCTGGATGATGACATACGGTTTAAGAAAAATGTATTTTTTAAATAAAGTAGTGGTGTATGGGTAAGTGTGTGGAAAATTTTGTGAGTGTGCACGCAAATCGATATTTCCCTTTTAAATAGTGTGTAAATTAGTTTGGGACAACCCAAAATGGTAAGTGTGCAAATTAGTTTAAGACGGAGGGAGTATTTTTTTAATGGATAAATTTGGCTAAAATCGCAATTTATGCAGTGGTTTATTTTTCAAGTAACCTAACTTAAAAATAATAACCATGATTTTGACATCTGAACAATTAAATTACACGTGTGACACGTAAGTATAAATTTTATTTCATACATATCCAAGAAATAATTTATTGTATATTTCAATCTTTGTCACTGCAACGTTACATATTAACAACGTCATCATTTCATAGATCATAATTATTTGTCAAAAAATAGAAATACATCATTTCATAAATTTAATGCACTCGGTTATTTATTTATTTTTTAAATAACCAATTATAATATTTATTTATTATGGGTAGATGACAAATCATAATATCTCGTTATATTTTGAATCCGCGAGCACGGTAAGAGAAGACCACCATTCCACCACAAGAAGAGAGACCACTGCAGGAGCAAATAAATTTTTTCTTTCTGTATCTCAATTTTGAGACTTTAAAATATTAGATAGTGAAACTCTAACTACTTGAGTTATCCACATTTCCCTACTCAATTATATTTTATTTATAGGTAATATTGCATTTTAAATTAATATTGATCAAATGTCATTCATATATTTAGTCAAAATTAATGTTATATTTCCGTTAAAATATGTGTCATGTTCTATCATATATCAAATTTCTTATTTATAATCTGAGTTTCGAACTTGAAACATCTAATATATTAGTCTTACTTCTAGGTTCTCTCGAAATTAATTATATAATTAAAATATTGAAATAATTACATATTGGTATAAAAATAATGCATTATTTTCAAGTAGATATAAATTTTTTGCACAATCGTTAAAATATAAGTTGAATAATAGAATTTTTTTTGCATATTGTACCTATTTAAAAATAATACATTATTTTTATATTAATACGTGTCTGAGCTTAAAATATTTAATATAGTGGTGGTGACATTGGCCCACATAATATTTGTTTAATTCAAACGAGTTGAATACAAGAAAAGGAAAAGGAGAATATTGCACACCACTTGTTTGTTATAATTTCTCACATAAATATTCTAACTAAGAAACAACAGAAAAGTTGAAAGTTTTCTTGGCATTAAAAAGCCATATACAAAATAGTCCTCAAAAGCAGCTCATTTCTTCCCTAAACAATTAATATTCAACAGTTTGTTTGCTTCTCTTTTGGTCAATCAAAGAAGAAAAATAAAATAAAATTTGATCATCGTAAATTTATGGGTAATTTATCATATAATGAAATACACAGACACCTCTATGGAAAAAATATTTTGACCAATCCAGAATTTTGCTAAAAAATGAAAAATATTCAGATCATATATAAAAATATTAAAATAACTAGAAAACTTCATCACTTATGAGTTATGATGTGTTTACATTCAAGTAACTATAGTTATATTAGATGTTTCCCTATAATATTGTTCCTCATATTAAATGTAAAACAAGTATCAGTTAAATGTATTCTGTTATAAAACAAGTATCATAATATTTTACATGCACAAATACGTCGAACTGTGTGAATAATATTATAATTAATATTAATTTATAAATATAATAATATTATTAAATAAATTTAATGATATTGATTTTGTATAATGAATATGAAACTATCGTATAAAGATATAGTAATATACAATGTGCCTAACATGTAAATAACGTATTAAAATTTGTTACCACTTACCACCAAAAGAAAAAAAACAACAATAACAAAATTAATACTAGTATAGTTGTATTTCAGTTGTACAGTTGCAATTTAAATTGTGCTTTTGTAATGTCTCAGCAGAAATAGCAAGTCATATATTTTTCGAGTGTGTTTCACTTATCATGTTGGATGAGATGTGTTAAGTAGTTGGGAGTGCAAATAATTTTAGGATAATTTACATAAAAGTTCAAGAAAGTCACTATATTTATAAATAAATTCAAAATATTTGCATAGAAGTACTTTTTTTTTTCTGCACAGCACATGTTTGTAAATATAGTGACTTTTTTGAACCTACATGTAAGTCAGCCATTATTTTATCTCCAAAACCCTCTACAAAACTACTTCATTTTAGTAGGATTTTGAGAAGGAAGAAAGAAAAAATATTTGCATTTTGTATCTGGGAGTCATGTGTTATATGGTTGTTGTGGAATACAAGAAATATTGTGTTATTTTTGCCTTTTTTATTAATTAATGAAAGGTAATTCCTAAAAAAAAAAAAAAAAAATCCCTAGTAGCCATTAGCTAGCTTCATCGCAGCTATATAAATTTATTATCTTGTTGACTGAATTTTTCGACCACAAGATTTGATGGATCTGCAGAATCAATGGCATTAAATAAATAATTGACTCGGTAGGGAAGAAATCATTTATTATTCACGGTCGGTTTCTCTTATTGTAAACATGAATTTTTCAATCACTTCAATATATATATATACATTTTTTTTTTTGAAAGATATGAAACTTGGCTTCTTAATTGGATGAAATATAAATGAGAGATGTGTTTGAATGATAAATATTTATGGAAGAGAGAAAGGATTCAAAATTCAAGGCAATTTAGTGAAAATTTATCTCAACAAAATTGAAGACAAATTTTTTAAAATGGGAGAGAATGATGGATAGAGATTGACTGTATTAATTATTTATATTTGAATTTATAAATTTTTACGTCCCGTAACTTTGTTCTAGTTTGATTTTGGTCCTCATGGAATATATATTTTGAAATTAGTCCTGTAAATTTGAATTTTTTTTGAATTTGGTCATTTTACCTGCTATAGCAGGTAACCTAATAGGTAACTCATGATTTCTTTAAATTTCTATTTTTTTTACTAAACACATGACATATATATACAATCATAATTAATTAATAATTAAGCAAACTATAATTAATTTACACATAACATTTATATACACATATATAACTATGTATGTATATATCTAGCTTTTATAATTAATTAATATTTTATAATATAATAAATACTACACTTAATTTCTTAACAATTATATGATTATAATAATTATACTAATTATATTATTATTAAAAAAATAACAAACATATACAATCACATATACATGGACACACATGTACAAATTTATATACATCATATATAAATAAAAAAAGGAAATTAAAAAGAAGATGAAGTGATGAATAATACCTGCATTTGTGAGTTGAATTTTTTTTAAGAAGATGAACAGTGCATGTGTGTCTATATACATATATATGTGTGTTATTTTTTAATAATTATATAATTAGTATAATTATTATGATTATATTTCTCACGGATTACTTTTAATATATTTTAGGAATAATAATTATATTTTAAATTAAATAAATGTGTTAGAAAATTTTTGGGACGGATTTTGGATCAGGTCGGACTAAAAATTAAAGAACAATAGTTAAACAGCCACATATTTTGTTATCACTATAAAAAAAATGTATATTTTTAACGAATTTATTTATAACCAAATGTTAAATGGTTACAAAAATAAGTTATTGTAATGATATTATTTTTTTCGTTACCAAAAATCTTATTTTAAATAACCTTAATATATATCATTACAAATAGCAAAAATTGGTTACAAATAGTAAATAATATACTATAATAAATTAAAATATATAATATAGGTATATAAAAACCTAAATAATATTTACATGAAGTTATGAAACTGAAATAATACTCAAGTTAAAAATATTATATTATTTAAAAAAGATTAAGTGAAATTTTTATATATCTCATAATTGAAAATAGAAAAATATAGTTTAAAGAATTATGTATTGTGTTCTCAATAAAATAACTTTTATATCATAATTAAA
>JAPKLY010000529.1:242000-290028 GCA_026898435.1 Prunella vulgaris
GCAAAATAATTTAAAAAAGAACCTACACATGTCAAATTCTTGAAAATGTATATGTGTTATTTGTTTAATAATTATATAATTATTATAATTAAATAGTTGTTTAGAAATTAAGTCTATTATTTATTATATTATAAAATATTAATTAATTATAAAGGTAGATATATACATACATAGTTATATATGATGTATGTGTGTGTATATAAATGTTATGTGTAAATTAATTATAGTTTACTTAATTATTAATTAATTATGATTGTATATATATGTCATGTGTTTAGTAAAAAAAGAAAATAAAAAAAAATCATGGGTTACCTGTTAGGTTACCTGTTATAGCAGGTAAAAGGACCAAATTCAAAAAAAATTCAAACTTATAGGACTAATTTCAAAATGTGTATTCCATGAGGACCGAAATCAAACTAGAGCAAAGTTACGGGACGTAAAAATCTATAAACTCTTTATATTTTATATAGATTAGAGCTTTGTTTAAGATTTTATTAAAGTATTTGAGTCAAGCTTTTAGGGTTTTAATGTCTAGAACCTAGTTTAGTTATATAACTATCTGAATATCATTGTAAAGGGATTTGAATTTTATATTGAACTTAATTGAGTTAATTACTATTTATCGTATTTTATTTATAGTTCTTTCAGTATTCAAAGAATCAAGAATCAATAGATTAACAATTATAATCACGTCGTATCTTTCGGTATTCATAAGATTAAATCGATGATCGATTACAATAGTAGTACTTTTTTTGTTGCGTCAAGAAGTTAGTTGGATTGAGTGTATTGTGGGTCTCGAAAGTAAGAAATAGTGATATTTTGTGTAAATGTTGTGAAGAAGGTTTATAAAATGATATTTTTAGATCTGCAAATTATTGTGAGATGTCTCGAAAACGAAAGTTTGTAAATTTTTATAGAATGGAGAGAATACTTATTTTAGACTCTTAGTATACTTTAAATTATTATTTTTGGTTACAAGACAAAAGTCATTAGAGGGAATGAACACCTCACAAACTAAAAATACTAACAATGATTGTGTGATGATATATAATAATATGATTCAAATTTTAAATTTAACATCTATTTTTACATAATAAATCAGTAATATCACAAAAAAAATCAAATAGTGTCGGCTTGCTAGCTCTCGGGCTAACCGCTTCAGACAAAAGAACCCCAAAAAAACATAAACTTAATTTATTATGTATATTTTAGAAATAAACGAGCCAACCCGACACCCGTTCTACATCTTAGGAAAGATGATGAGGCAATAATTATGATAATGGTGAAAGTAATCAATGAGAGAGTGAGAGGAAGTAAGAAGCAAGAAAATAAGTAAGATTTATCCATCATCATTGCTCTACATCTTATAACTATAAATGTCTTCTACATATTCAATCTTAACAATTATTGAACTATAGAAATCAAGAGAACCAATCAATTGCCTATTTTCTTCAATATCTTGAGTAGAAAAATCATTTATCCACCATCTCCCAATGTTTTTTTTTTCCCAATTACTTTACAAATTAAAATAATCAAGAATTACTAATTTTACAGTTTTTTATTTACTTGATAAAGACAAATAAAAAGTTCCCTTTTACCCTATATTTTCTACTGGGAAATCTGGATTTGGGTGGTGGTATTTGGGAATGGGGCTTCATTTCTTGGTCAGAGCATTATTTATCTTAACAAAATTGTTTGTGTTTGCCCATACTATTTCAGTCCTGCAGATAAAAAGGAATTCACCCATTCTACTTTGCTTCCAAGTTTGTAGGGAAATAATTTTTTTTTTAACATATTAAATAAAAACGACTCCCTACAAATAAATACATATCACATTGTAAACCAATAATTTCAACATCTACAAATAAATACATGAAATACGAGAAAAAAAAATGGTAAACATAGTTTTTATTAGGAATTTGGGTTACAACTTTCGTGAATCTTTTGATTCATATTTCCAAGGATTTGTGGTACCGAGATCTTAGCGACTTATTCTGGATTTGATCTACAATTTAGTAGTAGAGTTGATGGAGTCGTTTGCGACTTATTCCATTAGACATGAGAAAGACTTGACCTACAATTTGAAAGGAGGGAGTAGAGATAATCACAAATCTTAAAAATATTATTGTATATTTTTATCAATAAAAAATTTGATTTACATTATATATAAAACCGTTAAATTTAAAATTTTGGTGCTTACACACATGTACAATGTATAACCGGGTGGAGTTATAAACCCTGCTTGAATCATATTTTAAAATAAAATGCAAATATTAAAGTGGAGTTTAGTCTTACATATATACCATCTTGCACAAGACTCATTATATTAACTATACAAACATATTATCCATCAAATAAATTAATAGTTATTTTATCAACTAAGGGGCTGTTTGATTGGATACTTTTGGGGGTGAGTAATGGTAATCAAAGTCATAATGTGTGTTTGGAATGACTCTACTATGACTTTGATTCCCAAAAACTAAGGAATCAACCATAGTTCAGGGTGGCAAATGGAGCGGATCGGGATGGATACCTCAATATCCATGCATGCTCCGCGCTTGTGCTCCGCTGATCCACCCTGCTCCATGCTCCACTGTGGGCAGCATTTTGAGATCCATGTCTGCCCCGCGCGGGGCGGATCTGATCTGCCCCGCTCCATCTATTAAATTCTCATAACTTTACAAAATCAATATATTAAAAAAACTAAATGCAAAATATTAAAAAATTCACAATTTAATCAACATTTAATTATTTTAAAAATCATTTTTTTCCAAGATTTGATTATTTAAAAAAAAAAATATAATTCTATATTATATATAATTTTTTTTTTGATACGTAAATGTTAGTTGTTAGGTTAGTTCACCAAGTCTCCTTACACTCCACATCTCCAAGTCCAACCTTTTATCTCCCTCCTAATTCGTTCCAAAAAATATTATATATAATTAATATTATATGGAGCGGGGCGGGGCGGATCAGGGCAAAAAATATGTAGATCCATGTCTGATCTGCTCCGCAAGCGGGACGAGGCTGATATGCTCCATTCTCAAAACGGGGCAGATCGGGGCCGATCCAAACAGAGCAGGGCGGATTTGATCAACTGCGGGGCGTGCCGTTTTGCCATCCCTAAGTTCAGCTATATGAGAACTATGACTTTCATTCCATACCATTTCCATTCATATATCATTTCCATTCATATACCCTTTCCATTCCTTACGATTATACCAAAATGCCCCAAATATTTTTCAATTCATTCCCTACAACTGTGTGCCCAATCATCAATTTAAAACCAGATATTGATCCACGTCGGCAAATACGTGGCCTGACTTTCATCATTATTATTTTTTATTAACTAAACGAATTGATTGACCAAATTATTAAAAAATGATAGAAATTGAAAAGGACAGATAAAAACCAAAGAAATGGAAATAATATTTATTTTATATAAAAAATAAAGGACCACGATGAATTGTCATTCGTCTGATATGAAGACAGAAAAACCTTACAGAGAAATAGGCCCAAAATATATGATTTGTTGTTCTCATCTTTAGGGATACCATTTGATCTGTTCTTCCTTGTTTGTTGTCAATTACCCAACCACCAATAATATCACTCTTTCTTATCTGGTTCATTCTATTATTGTTGTTGGGATACACTTTTTCCTATTTTTATTTATCTAATTAAAATAAATTAAAACTTCATTACATAGCATAATTCAGAGGATTTGTCTTGTATTCACCAGTTACACGGTGCAATCCAAGTTTAATTTTTAAAAGTTATATAAAATACTACTGAAAACTTACACATGTTATTATTGAAAAGTGTATCTTTTATAGTGTAACTTTTCAGTAATAATTTGTGCAACTTTTCAGTAATAAATTGTGTAACTTTTTAAAAATGAACTTGAGTTACACCGTGTAACTGGTGCACAAGAGACTTATTCTAATTCAGATAAATTATTTTGGACTCAATTATTGATATTTTAAAAATATTATAATGTGAAATTTGAAAAGAAAAAAAAAGTGAACGGACTTGATTTTACTTGTATATAAAAAAATCTAATTTGTATTTTTAAATTAAAATTGTGAAATTAGATCTAAGATGAATCCTTCATTTGTAATTTTGATCGCTATAATACCGATTTCTTTTGTAGTGCATTCATAAACATTAAGGATATACTCATTCCGTCTCATGACTACTTTCGCACTTGCCTTAGTTGGACATCTCAATTCTACTTTCACACATTCAATTTTTTTTTACATTCATAAAAATCAATAAAGTATATATTTTTTAGTTTTTATTTAACTTTACACTCACATATTCATTTTTTCTTAATTCGCATGCTCAGGACAACTATGAAAATAGTCCCAAGACGGAGAGAGTACAATCCAATAGAGGCCAGCTTCCAACATTTAAGGATTCCAATATGCAAAGATCTCATATGTAACTGGTACACAGTATACTCACTCAATAGTTGAGACTATTTATACTGAAAAGTTAAGTGTGGTTATACTGAAATGTGAGGACTGATTACACCAAAAAGTCTACACTATTATTAATTTTCAATTTAATCAACTCAAGCTGTCCAATATAACCAGACTTAACTTTTCAATATAAATAAATGCAACTATTGAGTTAGTGCACCGTGCACCAAGTGCACATGAGACTAAGCCTTCCAACATATATAGATAACTTCCATGTTTTCATATTTCAAATTCAATTTCTCCTCTATTTTATATCCCACCCAAGAATTACCTTCCCATCTTCCCATTTCGTTGATTTTACAACTCTTTTAGCATCCTAAAATCAAACTTAATGGAAATAGTAATTAGTTATAGCTCAAATGAATTGTAGGGAATCTTATCAACCCTATTTTATGAAATGGCAAAAAAAGTAAAAGAAAAGGAATTACTTTTCCAGGAGAAAGGACACGTCGTACTAATATAAATATGTTTTTTTATATAGTGGCAATTATTGGTAAAATATTAAGCCAAAAAAAATGTATATGAAATAATTAACGATTGAAAAATTGTTTTTTAGTAAATATAGTACGGAAAATGACATGAAAGTGGAGGATGTGTCATGTTACAAGGATGGAATATTAGAGAAATAAAAGTTGGTCCACATCACTTATACAAAAAGAATTCTTCAAAATAGTACTCACTCCATCCCACAGAAATTTGTACAATTTTCTCATTCGAACGTTCCACGCAAATTTGTATATTATTAAAAAGGAAACATTAATTTACGTGCACACTCACAAATCTATACATATATTTACCCATATGTCACTACTTTATATATAAAACATTTTTTTTTAAATGTGCCGTCTCGTAGGGTGCAAATTCCTACGGGACGGAGAGAGTAGATTTTAGAACCTATTAAACCCGCCATAAAAATGGTACGATTATCCCTAAAAAATCATTTTTAGGATTCAATTAGTTGAATTGGTCAATTTTTATATTTTAGTTTTTTAAAAAGAAAATTTGTAATTTTTTTATTAAATTACTCCCTCCATCCCGTAGGAATTTGCACCCTACGGGACGGCACATTTTTTAAGAAAAAATAGTTTTATATATAGAGTAGTGGTATATGAGTAAATATGTGTAAAGGTTTGTGAGTGTGCACGTAAATCAATGCTTCTTTTTTTAGTAGTGTGCAAATTTGTGTGGGACGTCCAAATAAGGAAAGTGTGCAAATTCTCGCGGGACAGAGGGAGTACATCATAGGCACGTCCTGACCCCAAAATCATGTATTTATATATTTTAAATTCTTATAGTAATATTTCAAAAAAAAAAAATTTGTGCATAAGTTATTAAACATGTCATGAATTACAATCTAATATTATAACTTGAATTATTTAGTATTTATTGTTTATAACTCTATTGTGTTTATTTCAACATGAAACTTATAATATATTAAAATTTTATATGAAAACATTATAATTTAATTTATTTTATAATATAGTATATATAATATTAAAAATACAAAATAATTTTAACGGTTAGACTGTCTGTACAATTGATTGGACCAGCTGAATTATTATTGATGTTCTGTCCGATTTGATCAACAATCCAATAATTAAAACACTGATTTTAAATAATTAACACTGTGTAATTTCTTGCCAAAAATTCTTGTACCATAACAAATTGACATTTTTCACATCTTCCCACTAAGGAACAAAAAGTTAAGTTGCAAATTTATTTGACACTTCTCTAGTGGAATTTAAAAAATGACCTAATTGTTAAATGACATATATATAGTAAATCAACTAAAGCAATCCATATGATGATTAAATTATGTATTGAACCAAATAATTCAAAAACTTTATGGGGGTAACTTTAAGCAAAATAGATTATACTGTCTCTAACCAATAAGTTATTTAAAATACCCCTATTTTAAAGGGTAAGATTTTTGAACACCAAATAAACTGTATAATATTTATATTTATTTTCGCTGAATAGTATATCAGTTACGAGAACTGTTGCAATTATATAGTAAAATAATTAATATTATTTAAACATACACTTGAATTATACAGTGGATATGAAACACATAAGATCTATCTATTTTAAAAAAAGTCAACTTTATTCTTAATATGTGAGAAAAATAAAAATATGATATTAATTTACTTGTGAAATTTAAAATTTAAGTAATTTTTTTTTAATGATGTCAGTTGGACTAGAGAATAGGCATATATGAGATATGAATGCGTTCAATAAAAGCATGGTAGCTCTAGACCATTGATGCATAGGTCATACTCATAATAATTACTCCCTCCGTCCCAGAGGTGTTTTCACCTCTGGGATGGCACAACTTTTAAGAAAAAGTAGAGTGTTGTGTAAAGTTATATTATTAAAATAATAAGATTAGTTGGATTGTGAGGATAAAGTTAAAGTAATAGTTTCCATTTATAGGGTGTGAAAACAATTGTGAAACGAACGAAAAAGGAAAGTGTGAAAATAATTATGGGACGGAGGGAGTACATAATTTAAATAATTTCTCCGTATGCATGTCACAATGATATGACTATTGATCTTTTTGGACCATCCATTCATGCGGTACTAATACTTTTCTGACATTCTTAACATTAACAACCTGCTAGCTTCGTTCCACAAAAGTTTGCATACTTTTATTTTTAGTTTGTTCCAAAAAAATTTACATACTCTTAAAATAAAAATATTTTTTTAAATCACAATCTTTAAAATTTTTACCTCACAATCTCCAACATACACATTCTACTCATTACACTCTTTCTTAAAATTTATGCCCAGAAAAGTACCACAAACTTTCCTGGAACGAAAATAGTAATAATTTCTCCCCACAAAAATATTAAAGTATTTAAATGCAAAAATGGTTCCTCAAATTTTGTTCGCTTTCATAGGCGGCGTGAGAGCAAGGTTCCTCATGCTTTATGTTAAATATTTTAATTTTCCTCTAATTTTAGGAATTTTTTTAAAAATGTATTCAATATATTTTTTTAAAAGTAATTAATTATAATATTTTCTTCTATCATATGATATATAATATAATGTTTAATTTCGTAATCAATAGAGGACCACCTGAAACTACAATCCAAAATCGCAGCTACAATAAAAGAGGAACTATCACCCCACCACAATGAAGACCATTGTAAGAGAAAATATTTTCTCTCTTCATGTCTCGATATTAAGACATCAGGATCTTAGATAGTAGAGTTATAACCACTTGAGTTATCCACACTTAATTTAAATTTAAAAAATTGCTCTTAAGAACGTGCAGTAAATAAATTATGTCTTGTATATATTATTATTTGGAAAGGATTTAAATTTTATTCTAATAGGATGAAATATAAAAAAAATAAAAAAATTTATAATTTAAGACAGAGTTGGATTTCTTGTAACAAATTTATGAATGTTTTTTTAAGGTAATAATAATTTTAAAATAATTAATTATTGGAATTCTAACCATATTGCTATTCATACTTGATAAAATTTTAGCACGTTGTTCTCAAGCATGTGCAATAAATTAATAGAACTCTTGTATATATTATTACTTAGTAATGGCTCTAAAATTTCATTTCAATGAAACACAATATACAAAGGATAAAATTTTATAATTTAAGAGAGTTAAAAGTAATTAAATTAGTTTTATGAAATTCAAAAAAAAGTTAGTAAAGTTAGATAATAAAAAAATTTAGTGGCATAGTTTTCAAGGAAAGGAGGGTGAGTCTCAGTTTACATAAAAGAGGAGTATATTATTGTGTGTGATTTTTTCTTTTAAGTGTGAAAATTATATTGAAATGTTAAAAAAATATAAATAATTAATTATGAGATGGAGAGTATTAATGATGGATGCATACTTGTCAATGCATTTATTTAGTGTAACAATCAAAATTTATTTAATGTAACATTCCAATTTCACGTTACATATATAAAATTATATTTTGTTTGATTTTCTTTTTTGCCTTTTAAATTACATCCAAATGATATATATGTATATATATTTACTTATTTAATTTCATATTTCTATTTGACTTGAAAACATTTATTTGTTGTTTTAAATTGATAAAAAAAAATGTGATTTTTTGGTTTATTAGGATGAGGGGCTTATTTAAGGTTAGTTTTTTTTTTTTTTAAAGAGTACAAATGTATGAGGGCTAACGTGTATAGAGTTAGGTGGCTAACGTGTACCGTGTACGTACCTTCATTAATTAATTATTTATTTACTTCATTAATTAAGTATGAGGGTGTATTTAGAAATCACTAAACAAGTCCTGACAAGTGTTTTCTTTCATAAATCGTGCTAGACAATTAGCACTACTAATTTGACCCACATATCCAACAAGAGTAATAGGAAAAATCAATTTCCAACTTCCAATGTAACAATTATTGACAAAAATAAATAGATTGTATATGGGAATTATATAAAAAAATTAATCTTACACCTCGACTAAATTTATTTTTATGTATTAACTGCACCGTGTAATTCAATTTCATTTAAAAAAAATTATATCTGCTATTACTGAAAAATTACACCTATTATTACTGAAAAATCATAATAATATGAGTAGTTTGTTAATAATAATTGGTGTAAAGTTGATATAGACTTATGCCTTTCAAATTTTTAGATAAAATAAAATTTTAATGGTGTCAAAATTAGAAATATATATATATGAAAAAGTACAAAATAATTTAAAAAATTGATACTAATTAAAGAAAAGAAATGGTTAAAAGCGAAAAACTGATTTTTTTTTTCATCCAATGTAAAATAATCAAAATATTTTTTCGATAAATCATAAATTACACAAATACTTCAAAACCTAGCTTCCTTTTTTAGTTACTTTTTTTTCAAAAAAATATTTATGTTGGGAAAACAGAATAATGGCACAGTCAGAGGGGTGGAGGTGTTGCCAATTATTGGAAATTTGGTAATCCTGAAAATCAGAGGAATATTGTTTTAATTGAATTAATGATTATATATGGTGCATGAGCAAAATTCACAAAGGTAAATGAGTACCAAAACCTTCACACGCGACATCCACTAATTACTGCTATATATGTCTCCACTTTATTTTATGCTCTCAGCTGTGTCTACATTTTGGGAATAATTAACAAGAAAACCACGTGTTACGAGAAATTCGAGACGTAAATAAAACGTACAGACAAATATAATAAACATAGGTAGAAAAGTATATTTGGATAGAATCTGTATAAAAATGATATCGTTTTAAAGTATCAAATATTTTAATTAAATGAATCCAATAATTATTCAGGCCTATAAAAAAATTTAGGTAAAAAAATCAACAACAAAATGTAGATCTATTTTCAAATTCTTAATCAAAATACAATCTAAAATAATCAATCCCTGGATTCTACAGGTTAATTATTCATTGCATGATTTAGATTTCATAAAAGTTTAAAAAAAAATATATGTCCCTCTCTTCCCTTTTTCTTTCTTATTGGAGAATAGATATGTAAATTTATGTTTTTAATTCAACACTTTTATGTATTAAAAAAAAAAAACAATCATACGAATGGTGGGAGCATATATTTTCGTACGTTTTAGATTTCACACTTTTTGGCTTGGCAAGTAAGAAGAGAAGTCTTTCACACTTCATATGGATGCTCAATCACGCTCAATTCCAACTGTTAGTTTCCAAACCCACGTGAATTTGTCATGTCTTGAAGTTTAAAATTATTTAAAATTTGGAAAATATGCCAACTTGTCACACATATATATTTCCTCCGTTCACAAAAAATATCATTATTATTATACTTTTTTTGTCCACTAAATTAATTATATATTATTGTGTTTGGATGAATTTAGAATAAATAGATAATATAAAATATTATAAATATATTGTGAATCCACTTAAAAATAAAATAATTAATTATAAAAGTTAAAAAAATGTATATTTTTTATGGTCGGACGAAAAAGGAAACAGTGTATAAATTTATTGGACAGAAAAAGTATTAGTTACTAATAAAACAATGTGCTTTTCTAAAATGAAATTATTTTACACTATGGACTACTAATCTCTTTTCCCTTTGCACACAATATATCCCATTTCTAAAAATTAAGGTAAAACGCAAAAAAAGAAATTTTCCGAGGAGAGAGTATGTCGTATACGTATACATTTTTAGAAATTAAACTAGTATAAATTAAAAAAAAAAAAATTCAGGAGATGGATTTGTGGATTTTAGAGCCAAATAAAAAAAAAACATAAATAATCATAGGAAGCCAAGAGAAAAAATAAAATTATATTGATATGTAAAAATAAAAACTTATTTACTATAAAAACACAAGAAAATAAAAACCTGGAATATTTCTCAAATGAAAATGCCCCGGTATACATATCCTATATATTTAACATATTATTTAATTCAATGTATGTACTATGCAATATATAAAAGAATCACTCCTATCATTATTATGTACACGTGATCATTATTCCATTACTTTTTCCACAACAGCTGTTTATGTAAAGTTTTGGAACGTTTCACAGTTCACTAGAATAGAAATTCACGCCCTCGTAATATAACACGCGTGTATAAAAATCTTTTAACATTATGTTACAAGCCTTCAAAAAAAAAAAATTATGTTACAAGATATTTTATTTAAATTAGAGTAGTTTTATTTTATTGAAAAAAAAAATTTAAGTTGAGTGATATTTAAAGTTGTATTGAAATTCAAACTTATTTTATAATTAATCGAGTTAATTATAAATTGAATTCGAATATATGATATTTTTATAATTAAGTTAAAATCTAACTTTTCGTTAAAAAGTTTATTAAAACTTGATTCATATTTCTATCATAAACAAACTCAAATGAAAAATCTAGTACATCAAATAATTTAACTTGATTTTATAAGTGAAAATGGATTAATTAACATGAAAAACTCTGTTGGAGTTTATATCTTTATTCTAAATTGAGAAAATATAAGAAAAAGGATTTTATGTGGTTTAATATACTATTTTTCATCTAAAAAATTAATTATTAGAAAATATATTTATTTTAATTCATCCCACAAAAAATTTGTATGTCTAAAAGTAAAAATTATTATTTAAACCACACTTACAATATAAATATAATATTCATAAAAGTATATTCATTACTCCCTCCGTCTCAAATGTGTTTTCACCTTTGAGATTACACAATTTTTAAGAAAAGTAGAGTGTTGAGTAAAGTTATATTATTAAAATAATGAAATTAGTTGAATTGTGAGGATAAAGTTAAAGTAATAGTTTCCATTTATAGGGTGTGAAAACAATTGTGGGACGAACGAAAAAATAAAGTGTGAAAATAATTATGGGACGGAGGGAGTATATTTTTTTCTTAAATTGTATCCCTAAAAATCTCTACAATGTATTCCAGTACGAAGAATATTAATATTCTTTAAAGTTACACGACCAAAAATAAAAGTACAAGATTAACAGGATTAAAAATAAAAGAGTAAGTCTTCTGTGCACCAGTTACACGCTGTAACTCAAATTTATTTTTAAAAAGTTAAACAGTTTATTACTGAAAAATGTATCTTTCGTAGTTTAACTTTTCAGTAATGAACTGTTTAACTTTTTAAAAATGAACTTGAGTTGTACCGTGTAACTGATGCATACAAGACTAATCTAAAATAAAATCCACAAAATGTAAAATATACAAAAAACTTTATCTTCCCTTTATTTTATCATACAACATCTAAATATTATAGAAATAAATTTTAACTTGTATGCATTAGGTGCATAGTGTAATTTAAGTGTATTTTTAAAATATTACACAAAATATTAAGTGTATTTTTAAAATGTTACACAAAATATTACTGAAAAATTACATATATTATTATTAAAAATTTTATTTTTAATAATATAAATTTTTAATAATAATATGTGTTATATTTTATTAATAAATTATATAAATTTTTAAAAATACACTTAAATTGCATAGTAAAATTTGTACACTTGAAACTTACTAAATTATTATTATTAATAATAATAATAATAAAATAAAAGAGGGGTGATTCCATCCGTGGTTGGAGCCTGGCCTGGAGGTCACTTAGTTGTGAAGAATAAAAGGGTGGTGGGTGTGCTTGCCTATAAAGTTGCTTCCTCTTACAACAATCCACTCTCTCTCTCTCTCTCTCTCTCTGAAAAAAAAAAAGAAAAAAAAAAAAAGGAAAACAAGGAATCATGGGAAACTGCCAAGCCGTTGATAATGCAACCCTCGTAATCCAACACCCCAATGGTAAAGTGGATAAGCTCTTTTTCCCTGTCGCCGCTTCTGAAATCATCAAGGCCAATCCCGGCCACTACGTCGCCCTCCTCCTCACCACCACCCTCTACTCCTCCACCGCCGCCGCCGCCGGAGCACCCAAGAACATGCCTCTTCGTGTCACTCGCATCAAGCTCCTTAGGCCCACTGATACTCTCCTCCTTGGCCACGTATACCGCCTCGTCACATCCCAAGGTCCGTTAAATTTATTTAAATTTTGTCCGAATAATATTAATTGTTTATTGTAATAATATTATTTAGAATTTTTATGGTTGCAGAAGTTATGAAGGGATTATGGGCGAAGAAGCAAGCGAAGACGCAGGAGAAAAATGGAAAAGTGAAGGAAAAACAGGGCTCTGATTTTGTGGATGGAAAGAAGGGCAATAATAATCAGGTAAAAAATTAGTATAGCGTAGTACTATTTTTTATTTATTTATTATGTGTTTTGGCTTTTGTAACTAATATTATTTCCTAAGCCAAGTAGTACTGTTTTTAATTTTTAAAGGTGAGCCAAGTACTGTTGAGATTCTTTATTCAAAAATAAATAAATTAATCCATGGGGTACTATTCATCTAAACTTTGAGGAATAATTAATGATTTCTTAATGAGTTGGATTTTGGAATCCTGAGATCTTGAATACCCACTGGGGTTATTCTACCCCCATTAATAATTCTTTTGTGGGTGTAAATGGGATAATAATACTTCAAAATAAAAGTAATTAAGTGAATTACATAATAATAAAAATAATCTAGTGATTTATGGGCTTATTTTTTAACTTGCTATTTTTTTTTTATCATATACCGAAAAATAGCATGAGATCTCTTTATAAATAATTTTTTTAATATAATATTTTCATAAAGAGACTATAATATTCTATTAACATGTGATAAAAAGTAACAATCCAAAAATTAGGACCGCGGGAGTATTTTTTTTTTTTTTAAATTTTAAGGTTGTAAAAAAAAAATCATTAAAATTACAAATTTAGGGCCGCCTAGGATCGAAAACGCTTAAAAATATCGATTTTATAGAAATCAGACGGCACGCGGCCCCTAGCCCGATTTTTGCATCGGTGGTAAATTTAGATTTTAAAACTTGATGAAATTCTTTGACTATATCCAACATAATTTCTAGAGAAAGGATTGAAACAATGTTGATACATAAAATGCTCCATATACATATATGGATAGGATAATATTAGCATTATTTTTGGCCATACATATCTACATATTAATGTCGAATTATAATTTTGTCTCGTCTCCAAATTCAATTTAATTTTAAAAAATTAATTGGGAAACGTCAATTTCAGGTAAAGCAAGAAAGGCACAGATCAAGAAACAACACACAAGTTAACTCAGCTGCTGCATCCACATCCAGAGCATGGCAGCCAGCATTAAAGAGCATTTCTGAGGCTGCAACCTAATTTTCTTATTATTCTATTTGTGTTTTTAATTAGATTAATTAATTTCTTGGAAATATTTAGTTTAGAGAGAGAAAAAAAAAGAAAAAAAAATTGTATGAGAGTCTGAACATGGAGACTGACAGCAGCACTGTGATCTAATGTATGAAACAAAAAGCAGATCCAGATGTGAAGAACATGTCCTAAACTATATGTTGTCACTCATATTAATTTCTTCAGAGAAAAAAAAAAACCCAATTGATCACTAGTGAAAAATATAACTATTTTCTTTAGTTAAAATATAACTATTGTTGGGTAAGTGTGGCTTTTGAATTTCTCTCTTTATTTTTATCTCCATTACTCTATATTTTATTTACTTAATTCTCATTTTATCATAATTTTATATTTACAATTGTCTCTTATTTTATATATTTAATACTCTCTACGTCTCAGCTATATATTCACACTTATTCTGATTTTACATTAACAAAATTAATATATATTTTTATTTTATTATTTAATTTTACATTTTTTTAAATATATTTGCACACTTGTTCGAAAGGGTAAACCTTATACTCTTGTTAAGTGGAATATAAATCTTTCTATTTTTTTGATTAAAAATACCTTTATTTTTGTTTGTATAACATCTTCAATTTTAAAAGAAATTTTGGAACAAAAGTATTACTTTCTCTGTTCCCAATATTTGTTCTTACTTTCCATTTGAGACAATTAAAAAAAAAAACAATTCCTGACTTTTATTACAAGGAGGGTCAAATGTGTAATTTTAAAAATTTTTGTAGTGTATTTTTGAGTGTGTATTTTTTATTAATTTTGCACATTTGCCCATCTTTATAATTTAAGGAAAATGTATGACCCTCTTTATTTTTTCTCTTTTCATTTTTATTCGTTCTCTAAATTTATTCTCATTCTTTGTATAAGAAAATATTATTTTATTATTACACTCGTAAATAATTATTTTGTTTTTTAATGAACCTCGTAATTATTTCAAATTATCTATTTTATTTTTTTAAATTTGTGCACACAGGAAGGCAGGGATTATATTTTCTTATTTATGTTTAAAAAACATAGAAAAGCTTTAACTGAAATGGAAATAGCAGTAGATTGATTGGGGACGAGGTGTGACAAATACAGAATTATATATGGGTAGGAAGTAGTATAGGGCCTCTGATGATATCATAAAACAAGCAGATGCAATTACTACCTCATCAATTCTGTACTGTTTCTATAGCTCTGTCCTAAATATACAGTACCTATTTTGACCATAAAATTTGGCTTTTTAGTTCTTTAGGCCACCATAAATAATGATTCATGTTGCCTTAAAAAATAGTTCACAATAAATAGTTCATAAAAAAAGTACAATTGTTATTTTTACTTTTTATACATATATACTCACTTTTATATATTATTTTAAATATTTTTTATGTTAATATACTCACTTTTACACATCAACATCAATTTTTCTTAATAATCGTGCATTGCTGAGATAAATCAATTTTTGTGGACGGATGGGATGGAGTATATTATATATATATATATATATATATATAATGACTTGTTTAAACTTAAAATAAATTGTTGAAAAATGTGCATTGCCTATTTTGACCATAATGCAATCGAGAGATGCATACACTTGTTAATAAGTATTTTCATCTCTTTTCATGTTACATTAGTTTAAAATTTTAAATAGGACAAAAAAACAAATATAGGTACATTTTACCTTTAAATTGAAAAGATGGGTAAGTGTATAAAAATTATAAAAAATATACACTCTAAAATATGCACAGAATACGTGTGCAAATATTCTAAAAATTGTACACTTGCACCTCTTTGTAATAAGTATTTTCATCGCTTTTACTTCAAGGATTATCTCCAAGTCAACCTTATAATCTTCCTTAATTCGTTTCCAAAGGGAATCAAACACAGGTTACTCACTCAAGTGAGTAGCCCAATAACCAAGTTAGCCAACTCACCTAATTATACTCCTGATCAAATATTTAATACTTTAAAATTAATTTATGATAAACTTATATGAACTATTTTTATATAAAATTTTACTTTCTCATTAACAAAATGATGAATCACAAATCCCTCAATTAATTGATTTTTAAGTTGAAATATCAAACCATTAAAAATAAAATAAAATTAATCCTCTATATGGTCTCTACCCTCTAGTGCAAGACCTAGGAGCATCCCACCAATCTTTCTTTAAGATAACCTCAATCTACTCAAAATAACACAAGAAAATGTCCACTATCCCCTCAATTAAAAACTTCTACTTTTAAGAATACTTTGAAAAAAAATATATTCCTTTTTAGATGCCAACCTTGAAAAAGATACTGCAAGGCAATGGAATCATTAGATAATGCAATCTTTAAATGAAAGAAAATAATGATTAATAGATCAAGGGTCAAAAACCAACTTAGGAAAGGGATGCAAATAAACTTATATAAATCATTAAATTGCTACATTTTTTGACTTGCAGCAATCATAGTAGCAGCCATCTTTACTGCTATGGAAGAAGAACTAATCATTGTTCTTATGGCCGGGGTATTCATTATTGATCAAATATTACGAATTCAAAATTTTGTTGCTCAGTTAAATATGTTGCATTGAATTATCTAAAAATGTTTTTTTTTTATTTACTATTGGTGCCGTTGTTCGATTAAATTGAGGAGTGACGAGCATTTGAAATTCGAACTCGATTAGCACGAATATTTATCGAGGTGTCTTTGATCTCATGATTCAGTTATGCAATCGAGCTGAAAATAGAATATGATTCGATTCACTATTAAATGAAATGAGTCTGGACTAAGCCTAAAAGTCGAGTTTGAGTTTGACGATCCCTCTCAAGAGACTGATAAGTTGACCATCGTGAGAATTAGTGATTCTTATTGTCACTTTAAATAGTAGAATTAGAACTTGGTTTACAAGAAACACATCCTATATACATGAAAATGATTAGTATAAATCTACAACAATATTTATAAAGATTTGAAATTATATTACCTATCTATATATTACTATCCTCGTATTCTCTGTCACACCCTGTATTATATTGAAATAAAAAAATTCATTTATTAAACTAAATGTATCGAGCTCGAGTTCGAATTCAATTCCGTCATGGTAAGGAGTTGGAATTATATATGTTATGAAAAGAAGAAGTAATGATTGTTGGAGTCCATGAGATCCTTCTTGCTCTTTATAAAGAGTCCCACTGCTCTGCAACAAAATTAGCAGTAATTAATTTAAAGTAGAAGGGGCAGCCTTTTCTTTATTCTTTCATCACTTTCTGTGGAAAGTGGAACACCATTAGAGCAAAAAAAAATCTTCAAATTTATTGAGTCTGAAAGATTTTCTTTTTTACTTCTTTTTAAAGATTTGAAACCAGGGAAAGAAAGGAATCTTAGGTACAATTTCATTATGGAATAATATCTCTCATTCCAATATTTCCTTTTTTTAATAAAATGGTGGAAATAATTTTTAAATTACTGCAATTACATGAGATTACATAAAAATGGTGAAATCACTTTTTAAAAGATTGGGGTTAGGTATTTTGCGCATCAGGGACTTCGTGTAATATTACTATAATTTTTAATTGTATCGATTGTTTTTTATTAAAATTACAATTGTTTTTTTTGTTAGAAATATAATACGGATGAATTGATTTCACGGCCCCTTGCGTACTTTAGTCTCTAGCTCAATTTACTTAAATTCGATTCTTGCCGAACGCAACTCTATTCATATTAAATAATTATTGAGTTTTCAATGAATTTCATATTACTCTGACTTGGAATGAGTATACTAAATTGTCCATCTATTGAATCTCTAACGAATTTTATATTATGCTGGCTTCAGATGAGTCCTTCACTAGCAAAAAATTGAGTTATGAATTTTCTGTATCCATCGATTTTTAGATCGAAGATTAAAGTTTTAGTCTTGTATGCATCAGGTGTATCGTGCAACTGAAGTTCATTTTTAAAAAGTTACATAAAATAATATAAAAAAATCACACATACTATTACTGAAATATATATTTAATGGTGCAATTTTTCAATAATAAATAATATAATTTTTTAAAAATACATTTAATTTGCACGATACACCTACTGCACAAGAGATTCACTCAAATTTAAGACGGATTTACTAACTTTTGAACAAAAATAAAATTCGTCTTTAAGAATTTCATTCTGCAGTCCAATAATTATACGAAAAAGAAAGTATATTATGAACAAATAGTAAAAAAACATTAATTACTAATTTAATGTGTTGCTCAAAGTCTTGGGTCTCACCTTATGTATCTGTCAAAGGGTGCTACAGTGTAATAAATACAGCAGAGGGATAGATAGCTAAGTGAAAGGGAAAGCTATTGACAAAATTATTCAAATAAACTTTTTTTCTCACACTTTTTTTCAATTATTATAAAAAAATTTGCAATAAATTCTCCCACTGAAATTCGGTTGACAGATTGAAATTATAAAAAATATGCTAATTTACCTTATTTGTTTGTTCAACAAAACTATTTTACACCCACAATCATCTCTAATTATTCTATAATCTATGTGTATTTTATTTTTTATCTACAAACAATCATTTTATTTACAATGAACCCTATAATTCCTTTATTTTATTGGTTTTTTATCAGCTATTTAAAAAAAATAAAAAATTATGTCCAATAGTTTGATGGCCAAGAGAATACTAACTTGTCAACTTTTGGGGTTTCACTAAAAAAATATTAATTATATTACAAAAATATTATTATGAATCCTATAATTAATATTTTAAAAAAATTGAATCCAAAATTGAGACATTTCTAGATTGAGGCCTTATTCTGAAATTGGAACTTCTGTTGGAATTCTACAAGATAGATACATAATAGAAACTGTAAAATGAAACATTAAAAAAAAAAGCTGAGATTATTTGATTGCAAAAGAGCAAAAAGTACACAGAAAAAAAAAAGGGTAAAAACCCCATTTTGACCCTTCAAACATGCATTCACCAGAACCTTAAAATCTGCACAGCTGAAGTATTCTAAACCAAAAACTGAACATACAACAACAAAAAACACCAAAGAAGAAAAACCATCACTCATACATCCTTCAAATTCGACAACTACACATAGACGGCAACGAGCATCTCAAGAGTCTGTTGCTCCAGTCAGTTGCCCCCGTCTCTGGCGTAGAAAAAGCCGTATTTCCTGATCAGAGATTCCAACATCCATTTAGGCTTCCATTTCGTTTTCCTCTTTGGCTTGTTCTTGCTTGTCTAGTTGGCTGAAGTTGCCTTTCTGCTTGAAGAGCTGATTATGATGATGCCTACAGTAGAGACGGTGCTCGTGGGCCACATAATTTGACGGGCTTATCGTGCAGCCTCCGTGGCTGCACTTGAAACAAGCTCTATGGTATGAAGTACCATCAACTGCAACCTGTTATAATCATCAATAGTGTTAGACTAGAGAACTGAGTTTGAACTAGGGATATAACTGAGTCTAGATACACTATTGGGTATGAAATTGACTCCGAGTTCGATTTTTTTAGCTTGAGTTGGACTCGTTAAATAGACTTGAGCTTGAATAAGCCCGACTCAATTACTTACGTATGTGCTAAAAATGACCAAGTCCATAGTTATTTCATTCAAAAGTATTAGTTGTTATACTACAAAGTGTTAGTTGCAAACTACTTTACATAAGACCAAACCAACTCACTGTACATTTGATTTAATTCAATTTAAAAGGCTCGATTTGGCTCAACTTGATAACTTATTATGCATGAACGTTGAGAGCAAAACAGTAAAATAGAACCAGCGAAATTAGGCTCGTTTACACTCATGAGCTTATGATTCGAGCAGAAGTCAAGAGTATTTTTCAAGCCGACCAAGAGGAGCTCGTGAACTTAGCTCGACTTCATTACACTCTTAGTCTGAATCCAATTTTGTTAACATGCTACTCCCTCCGTCCACAATAATTAGTCCTGTTTGACTGCATAATATGTCGGAGGGTACTATGGAGTATTGTGAGATCCGTTTACGAATTAAATGATCATTTGTAGAAAGCATACTTTTCATAAACAAACACTTTATCCGTAAATGGACCTCATAATACCCTCCGACATATTGCATTAAACCATGTGCAATCAAACTGGACTAAATATTGTGGACGGAGGGAGTAATATTCATCATTCTTTTTTTTCTAGTAAAATTTACCTTTTCAAGAGGGTAAACTGTCTTGTTGCAAGCGACGCATTTATCTTGAGTTCCTGCGAACATACTCGAAACTTTGCTACTTGCAATGCCGGGATCAGCAGACCGGTCGACTCTAGCAGCTCTTGGGGCCCCTGTGAATGACACATATAGCGAAACTAATGAGATAAAAGAACAAAACTCCACAAGAGTGAAGACAGAGTCGGTTCTTTTATAACCTTCGAAGCTTTTGTCCAGGCTGCCAGTCATCTTGAACAGTTGGTCGAAATGAGGTTTGCAGTATAGAACCCCTTCATAGGAAGAGTAATTACTCAGCTGCATCAAAGACAAAGAATCTCATTTACATTATCGAGATATAGTAATAAGGCAAGAAAGAGGAAAAATGAAACGAGAAGAGCCCTTCGCCAATTCATGTGGCTAACTTTATCGAGCATTGATAGCCTATTTAGAAGCTAAATTAGCAAATCAACCAAACAGAGATAAGGGTGTCATCTTAACTGAATATGAAGATGCTTAATCTAAGAGGAAATCCAGCAATCATATGAATGCAGTCGAAACGATACAGATTACCACGGCTCGACTCACAATTGCAAACATGAAAAGCCGGATGTTTTTTCAAGTTCCAAGTAGTTAATCTTATACAATGCACGATTTCTTGAAATATCTGATGCCATTAAGAGAACATAGGGAAAGTTGGTATGATTATAAATATGGAAGAATATAGTACTGCTCAAACACACCCTATTTTAGCAGAATAACACAATAAACAATCGCCTATACCATACCTTCAGTCTGCAGATGAATAAGCCTCGTGTGCACCTGGTGCACGGTGTACTCATCCAACAGTTGAAGTTATTTATACTGAAAAGTGAGAAACAATAACACTGAAAAGTGACAGATGATTATACTGAATAGTTTACACTGTCATCAGTTTTCAGTGTAATCATCTGTCACTTTTCAGTATAATCGTTTCTCACTTTTCAGTGTAAAACATTCAACTGTTAAGTAAGTACACTTGCACCAGTTGCATATGAGACATTCATCCTCCCAGATTCATCAAAATAAGACAATCACAACTAGTAAAACTCAGTCATATATCGAGCTGCACTTTATAATCTAACAACCTAGATCACCATATCGAAGTTCAATCAAAATCAGAAAGTTTGTTCAATCCAATTGCAAGAATTCTCATCCCTAATAATTACCGAAAAAATTTCATCTCATATAAAAGTCCGAGATGTGCGAAAACAATTCAATTGCATTCATTTCCTAACACTCCCCCATTCTTTAGCTGAATTCTCAACTTTTGATGGGATTTAAAATAATTCCATCTACACATTCAAGAATCAAGAACCAAACAAGTAAAGCATATTTGATCATCGCTCTCACCTTCTCAATAATCCATGTTTCAATCTAAAATTAAACAAAATCAGAATCCAACAATCACTTTTCAAGTAAAACCCTGATTGGAAATACCCGACCCAGTCCAGGAATCGACATAAATCTTTCAGATAACATTAAACCAAACACCACAAACATGAAAAATCCAAAAATATTAAAAGGGCTGTGATAAAAATCTCACCTTGAGAGTTCCTTTACAGTGGTGACATCTGAAACAAGCCTTATGATAGACTTTATTGTCAGTAGTGAGTTGATCCACCAAGTAAACTGTTTTCTCACAAGCCCTGCACTTCTGTGTTGTCCCTCCAAAAGTTGCCATTTTTTTCTTGATTTTTCAGCTCCCTTTTTCTTTCAAAGCTGTGATCTTTAATCTTTGTTGCAGCCCTCAAAAGAGGAAAATTGAAGAAAGTGGTTGTTCAAAGAAAATTAGTGCTGCAAATTAAAATTAATTCCGCCAGCCGCTATTCTCTCTCTCTCTTTTGAGTGATTTACAGGTCAGCAATTGAGGAAAGTATCAAAGTAGTGAGTTGTAGTCGATGCTTGATTTTTTTTTTTGGCATGAAAAACATGGAGGTCTCTCTCTACCCACCGTTGACAAGTTAATGGTGGAATGTAAATTGAGAATTATTTTGGATTGACAGACAGTTTTGAAAAGAATAACAGAATTCAATTCTCAGAGAAAATCTTACTTTCACTGTCTCTCTGTTCTTTTTTTTGCACACATATTAACATGAATAATATTCTCTCCGTAACAAACCTACTCTCACTCTTTTTTTTTATTTAACAGTTTCAATTCCACTATCACACATTTAAAAAAGAAAATTTTTACATTCACAAAAGTCAACAAAATATATATTTTTGTTTTAGGATTATCGAAAAAGCAAAACGAAGAACACAGAATTTGTTGATCCAGTTCACCTGAAAGGCTACATCTGGGGGCGTACCAAGCCAGAAGATTATTCCACTATTTCTGTGTATGAGATCACGTTATATAGGTTACAAACTAGGGTTATAAGAAATATAAGATTTATAATGAAATGACTAAACTATCCTTCTAGTAAATACTTTTGATGAAGGCACATAAATGTAATTTCCTTTAACACTCCCCCTTGTGTCAAATCAAAAGGATTGATGGTGCATGAATGTTGCCCTCGATAAAAACCTTGCCAAGTAACATCCATATAAGAAAAATAAACCTTGGTCGAAGTGAAAATGAGTTGCAACGCACCTATGTTAAGACTCCCCCTGAAGTCTACACCTCTCAACTGATAGGTACATCTATTAAGTGAGCTCATAAATTTTACACATCTCAATTCCTTTAAGATGTTTCTCAAAGTTATCTTGGACAATGATTATGTAAATAATTCAGCCACAATTTCTTCAGAGCTTACTTAAATTATTTGAATCTTGAACGAAGATTGTTGTCGCATGTTATAGAAAAACTTCGGTGATATATACTTCATATTATCACCTATATAGCACAGATTCATCTGTTCAATACATGCAATGTATATTTCGTATATAAATAAATAATCTTTAGTGGTAGAACTCAAGCCACCGATTCCTTAAATGTGTGATGATAGACTTTCACTAAATACACTCACAAATTACTATATGTAAGGTAATAATCTCTAAATAGCTTTAAGAGATATCTATCAAAGTTTCTTAGTTGATGCCCAAGATATACCATGTTTCTCATGGTAATACATAATCAATTTGGGTGTTCATGTGGTTAAGATATAACCAACATTAGTAGATCCAAATAACATATTATTTGGTGTATAAGTGTATAGGATATCATTCAATATTTTCTCAAGGGTTGCAATTTCATTTGTCGTCCCTTAAAGCATTTATATAATAAATAACATGCCCATATCAATGATTTCTTTTAAGTATCAAAGTATATTCTTGACACTATTCCAATTATATTATGTTGGTCCTATAATAAATTTAGTTAACAAGTTCATTGAGAAATTAATATCTGGCCAAGTATATTGAGCTAAGTACAATAATGCGCCTATTGCACTTAAACAAGGAATTCCAGTTCTCAATATCTCATTGTCATTTTGCTTTGAACGAAATGGATCTTTCTTTAAATCCAAACATCGGCCGATCATGAGAGTGCTAACGGAATGCATTTTGTCCATGTTAAATCGCCTGAACATCTTTTGGACATATGCAGACTGGTGGATAAGTATTCCACAAACTCAGTGTTCTAGTCAAAATATTAGTAAACTGAGTTTTCCCAAGATCCTTTATCTCAATAATTTTAATTAATTTCAGGATTTCTCTTGTTTCATTAAGAGTACCTATGTTTATCCAGCAACATAAGTGTCATAATCGCAAACTTAAAACTTATTTTTCTTTATAAATATGCTAGGGCATTGTTCTTTGTTTTTAGTAACCTTTCCCAATCAAGTAGTCACTTAACTTGGTTAATAGAAGGTCATTAGACACTTTCATATATATCTCTGAATTAAGATCCCCATTGAGATATACAATAACCACATTCATAAGCTGCATTTCCAATCCTTCGGATGCTACTACGATAATTAAGTAGCAGAATGTTATAATATCCATAATAGGAGAGTATGTCTCCTCATAATCAATTCCAGAGCGTTATGAGAAACCTTGCGCTATAAGGCAAGTTTTCTATATCAGGACCATATATTTCTCATTACGCTTTATGACAAAGAGTTATTTATGTCCTATAGGCTTTACACTTGGTCGGGCAAGCACTACCGGACCAAATACCTATAACTTTGTCAGAAAATCAAGTTCTAACTGGATTGATTCTTGTATTTAGGCCAGTTTGCTCTTTGTTGATATTTTACAACTGAGCTTGGTTCGATTTCATTGTGCTCTATATTTTCTTGAGCAACATAATAAATAAATACATCACTAGTCTGTGTGCAATGTCTGTCCATCGACTCATTTGCACTCTCATAATTAATAGAGATTTTTCATTCTCTGGAATCATATTAAACATCGGAGCGTCCTCCAGTAATGATTCTTGGACATAACTATAAGCAAAGATAATCTCATGAGATGTGTTTTCGATATTGATGATCGATATATTTAATTGTGCCACACCTACCATTCTTTCCTTTGGGTGGTGTCAATCGAACCAGGTGACCTCCCCCTTTTCCTTTTGGGAGCCACGGCCTCAACCACACTTCCACCAAGTATGGTTGCAACACCATTTCTATGGTGTTGTGCCCCTTATTGAGGACTTTTAACCTTACAGGCACATTTGCAGTTGATATATATGAACTAGTCACTTTAGAAATATCAATGAACGCATCAGGCATCGAATCTGTTACGTTCTGGATATTTATTATTTCACATCAATTTCTCATTGTGAATTTTGGGGATCAAATGAGACAAAGTAAGAATCGACCATGATACTTCCTGTCGTTCCCATAGAAAATTCTTTTTCTTATCTCCCCCTAACGACGGGAAGACTGTCTCATTTAAGTGACAACCCACAAATATAACGGTAAATTGGTCGCCTGCCAAAGGTTCTAAGTTGCGGATAATTGTTGGAAATTCATATCCAACATAAATACCTATACGTCTATGAGGACCCATTTTAGTGCGCTGTGGGGGCGCACTAGACACATATGTTGCACAACCAAAGATGCGTAAATGTAACATATCAGGCTATATCCAGTTACCAACTGGGACGCAGGAAATGATTGTGCACAGTGGGTCTAGAACGAATAAGTTAAGATGCATGCAGTATTGCATAAACCCATAAAGAGGAATGCATGTGGGTGCTCATAACCAATGCATTAACCACCATTTATTTTCTTTTGATGGTGGCCTATGCGAGACCAATTTATGTAGCACATGGGTATCAAGATGCTTTACATTGATCATGATATATATGCAATAATCATCAGATGCTATTGATATAATAATGTTATTAGGGTGGTGAGCCCTAAGATATGTACTTTGTGCTAAGAGTTTTGCATGCATAATGTCTTGTGGACAGTAAAGACATGTGACCCGCATGTCAAAGTATAATCTAATACCATAAAATACTTGGATGGTCCGCATTTTGGATTACTTAATCCACAAATATCATCATATATCTTGTGTAAGAATGAAATATTTTATTTTGTATCTTTAGCATAAACATGTCTCAATGTTATTTTTGCTAAAGAATAGGCTACGCAGAGTGAATGACTTGACTTAAAAATTTTTAATGAGACAGAGTGAGATGTAAATAGTGTATCTGATGCTTGAGAAAATAAGAAGTGCGACAATGCAACAACAAGATCGATATCGTGCATTATATCGATTTTCATCTCATTTTATGTGTCACTCTAAAAATAAGGACGTAATGTGAGTTCTTCAACATTATGAATTATTATACAAAAGCCTATTAATATCACATAGTCCGTCAGTGATAAAGTATAATCCAAAAATTCGAATAATAGTGAGGTACATCCCACTAGATCGACATCTTAGTTCCTTTAAAATGTGTTTTCTTTCACATTTATTAGATATATTTAAAATTTCATTCTCACGGTATATTTATAAATAACATTGGCACAAATATTTTTAAAATTTTAACATGATTCGATTAGCTCTTAATGCATATGGAGCTTCTTATTTTCAACAATTGTCTCATTAGACATTGTTCTTTGTTCTTTTTAGAAATCTCATATCTTTTTGAGTTTCAATTTGAATAAAATGATTTACTTTTCAATTTGAGTAAAATGATTTGCTTTTCATTTAATATTTTCTTTTATTTCGTAAATGCATCACTGTACATCGTGAAAATATTATATTCGAACCATGTATACAGAATAAATGGAATACTTTTGAATAAAATCTAATGAACCAACATTAATAAAAATAAGACCTCGTATCAAAATCTAACTCAAAATTCATCATTAGTCTGAATAACTTTAAGACTAAAAAGAGTATTTAAAATAAACGAGGCATTATGCCTTTTCTACACTCTTGAAGTATGAAAAGTTCATTAGCAAAGTCCATGTTGCCATTAAAATTTATTATAGTTGTTTGCTATAGTGTACTTGCATTACAATTTGATTTAGTACACCACTGCTACAAGTGGTGCATTATTCTCACTTTCGTATGGAATAGTACGTCATGTCCCATTTTCTCTTGGGTTCTTTTCATTGTTCAATTAATCAAAATAAGTCTTGAGAAATTTCTTTGTCCCAATAAACTTAAAAAAAATATGCCATCCATCTGAGCAGCTCTTTGTGTAATATAGGGCATTTAAGGCCCCACGCTGTTCTTTGTGTAATGTAGGACATTTTTCGTGTAAAATATGGTCAATATATTGTATCAATTCAATTTGACCTTATCAGACAGTGCTTTGTCTTTGGCACCCGTGGATGATTGATTTTGGAAACATAAATTCTTTCCTTGAAAATGCGAGAAAGACACTCAAGTCCTTTTGAGTCCAATACAATATAGTCAGGTCGAGTACGTTTCACCATTTATTGTAACACAAGGAAGAATATTTGTTAAATATGCAAGCATAGCAATATGCAATAATATTTTCTTATCAAGAATGTATGTATTTGAATTAGATTTTGAGATCATAGGTCACGTATTTATCGATGCTTTGTGAAAATACTTATCACATTAATTTACTTTCATAATTATATTCCATGAATTTTCTTTATCATGAAATTTTTTAATAGTGAATATGTATTGATACAAATAAATAATTTGCAGGAATCAATACACATATTATATAAATTTCATAAAAAAAAAATTCTAATTTCTACAGCAAATAATCCCAAACCTATTCTGCGGCCAACAGTTCTAAGTGCTGATATTTAAAAGGGATTAAGCCTCTTTACCAGGGCAGAGTCCTACTGTAAGAATTCCAAGAATAAACACTGTATAGCCTAAAAAAAAATTTGGTGATTTTTTTTTTCAAAAACTGAAAAAAAAAAAGGTAGCTCTCCACAGAGGCTTATTCTTCAAATTGGGATTTATTAGTTGTGGAAAGAAATTGAAATATACACATTAACCACTAAAAGATGTATTCACACTTGAAATCAATCACCGAATTCTCAAAACAGCGTTTTCAAATAACACAGGAATAAAACTCCATATGTAAACACTAGCTTTAAAAATATATATACGACTTTATTCACAAGTAAATGCCAATATCAGCAGTATCAAGTTTATCTTAATTTGGAGAAAACATTGCTTCCACTGGAATTATGCATTCAACAAGACAAATCAATCCACAACAGAACACCAAAATCAATTCAATAGTCCCAACAGAGAAACTTTTCTATTGAACTAACCAAAATCGGCAAGCATATCACGTCAAAAAAAATTGATTTTCACCAAGTCATTTCATGAAAATAGTAGACCATACTGCAACTACCCAACAAATTCCTCAAAAGAAGAATACATAAATCAGAGGAACTAACTTGTGCTTACCCCAAGTGGCGAGGGGTTTGGCGGCAGCAGAATGACGGTCTGCTTCTGGCCAAGGTAGAGTGTGTGGGCAGTGGTGCGAGAGGACCCTATAATTGACTATTGAGAAATCCAAGATGATGAGGAATACGAAGACCTGGTCTTTCGCTGCCGAAGCCGTCGCCGAGATTTCCTTGGTTAAGTCTTCCGACGTCGATTTCCTTCATGGCTTATGGTAAGAAGCAATCATGGCGTCCAGCAGCCGGCAGAGATGCGAGGTCTCACTGTGAGCGACGAGTTTCCCTGATCTGGAAGAGTCGGAGCTCGGTTGAACAACACACGGTGACTGTGATGTTGACCAAGCCAGAATTCGCATCGGTCGATGATACATATCAGGCACTAGTAATTAATTAGTTTTATCTTCGATTGTGAACTCAGCATTCGAGTTTGCGATTAGTCGTTGTTCTTTGCTTCTCTGTTTCTTCTGCGATTGCAATTCCGATTTGGGCATCGGAGCAAGGAAATGGAGTCCAATGGTGGCGGCTGTGTGCTGCTCCGTGCATGAATTAGAGAGAGGAGGGTATGCTTGTTCTGCAGAATTGGCATCGGCCTCTATCATCCGAATTCAGAATTTCTGGCGGCTAGGGTTTATGATTGTGAGGGCTTTTCCATCAAAATTGAAATATACAGTACATATAATTTCTGAAATAAAATTTTGGTAGTGCTCGTGCTGATAACGTGTTTTAGGATTATCGAAAAAGCAAAACGAAGAACACAGAATTTGTTGACCCAGTTCACCTGAAAGGCTACATCTGGGGGCGTACCAAGCCAGGAGATTATTCCACTATTTCTGTGTATGAGATCACGTTATATAGGTTACAAACTAGGGTTATAAGAAATATAAGATCCATAATGAAATGACTAAACTATCCTTCTAGTAAATACTTTTGATGAAGGCACATAAATGTAATTTCCTTTAACAATTTTCTTATTTTATTAGTTAATTTTACACTTACATACTCACTTTTCCTTGATTCGTATGCCCAAAATTAATATGAAAATAATCCTAAGACGGAGGGAGTATTATTTAAATATAATGCAATTAATATGATGGATAGAAAAAAAATACTATTTTTTCATAATTTTTAATATATAATTATAAATAATAATAGGAAGTAAAATTATAAAATTAAGATTTGTTAAAATTGGAACAAAAATTAATAATAGTGATAAAATAGGAGGTAAATTTTAGGAAAAAAAGAGTATAATTTTTTATTAAAATTTATTTCATTTAAATTGTTGGAAGATTTTTTTTCACATCACTAGACGTGCTTTTCGACTATGTCCAAGGAAAATGTTTGACCAATTTTGAGATTGTGTGTAGCTGGTAGCATACCGTATCATATCAGTCATACTCTATAATACATAGATTTTTCAAAAAATAAAAAAGTATAATATCAAATATGTGAAGGGTGCGGCTTAGGGATGACAAATGAAGCGGATCGGGGCGGATACCTCAATATCCATGCCTGCTCCGCGCTTTGCCCCGCTGATCCGCCCTGCTCCATGCTCCACTGCGGGGCAGCATTTTGAGATCCATGCCTGCCCTGCGAGGGGCGGATCTGATCTGCCCCGCTCCATCTATTAAATTCTCATAATTTTACAAAATCAATATATTAAAAAAAACTAAATGCAAAATATTAAAAATTCACAATTTAATCAACAATAATCCATCCAAATCACAAAATCATATCCAAAATTTGATTATTTTAAAATATATATAATTCTATATATTATATATATATATATATTTAATATTATATATATATATATATATTTAATATTATATATAATTAATATTATATGGAGCGGGGCGGATCAGGGCAAAAAATATGTAGGTTCATGCCTGATCTGCTCCGCAAGCGGGGCGGGGCGGGGCGGGGCGGGGCGGATCTGCTCCATTCTCAAAACGGGGCAGATCGGGGCCGATCCAAACAGAGCTGGGCGAATTGGATCAACTGCGGGGCGGGTCGTTTTGCCATCCCTAGTGCGGCTAAAATTTGTAGGAATAAAACACGTAACATATTCCAAAATTTTTTCTTTAAAAAAATTGGATACACGTATCGTATATATTTTATTGGCGTATCAAATATATGAAGGGTGTAACCAGGTGAGTTAGCTCATCTGGCCACCGAACTCTTCACTCAAGTGAGTGACCTGAGTTCGATTTCATTTGGGAACGAATAAGAGGGAGATATAAGGTTGGCTTGGAGATATATATATATGGGTGATAAATTGATCAACGATGATATGTGCTACTGCCTACAGCCTACTGCTATTGATTATCGCTATGTAATTTATTTTATGATATGTCAAATTAGTTTTTATTTTATGACGTTTAGTTAAAAATATAAAAAAATTTAATTGATTGTGATTATATGAGTTGATTATTAAAATATATTTAAAAAAATTATTAACTACTAATATTAATGTTTTAAAAAATAGTATTTGAAGTATTCACACACATATATATATATAAATATTTATGTGTGCACACACATACAGATTTTTATATATATATATATATATATATATATATATATATATATATTATAATCTATTTTACATTATAATTATTTATATTTAAACTATACATCACACCGAAAAATGTTAATAAATAAAATATAATATTATTTTAATCATATTTTATAACACTAACAGTTATACGAAGAAGAAAAAAAAAAAGCTGTATATGGACGGTTGCTTGTTGGCCTTTGATTTGGGAAAATGGGCTATTTAAAAAATGGGAGGTGCTAAATGGACAGAATCTATTCAGGACAAAATTAAAAAAATAAAATAATTAAAATAGTTAATTTATATTTTTATCCTTAATTAATTATCATCAACTTTAATTCATTATCTCCACTACTCAATTAATGCATCATGCATCTCGCGCAGGTTTTCCTTCTCCCAATATATCATAATTAATTTGTAATCATCATTTTATGGATTCCAAAAAATATCTAACCGTTGCAGCTTTTAATTTAATGGGTGCTTTACATATTGATTCAAAAAAATCACTATATTTACAAATTGGTTCATAAAAATTTGCACATAAGTGTTTTTTGTGTTTGCACAGAAGTGTGATTTTTTTTGCACATAAACCATTCTGTAATTTGTGCGAATTTGTTGAACCAATTTGTACTTTTCTCTAATTTAGTTTATGTTTTCATCTCATTATTTTCTTGTTACCAAATTTCATCTTCGTTAATCCATTACTCATATTATTCAAAGGACATATTTTATTTTCATCTTCTTCCCAACTTTCTTTCAAAATCTAAAATGAGTGCCGATAATATTAATGGCAGCAACGATGATGATATTTTTTATCAACTATTTGGAACCGATGATGAAGATTATAATGAAGACACTCAACAAGATTTGGAAGATGATGCAGTGTTAATATGCTTACCAAGAACATGCACTAAATCCTAATTCAATGTAGAGAGTTGAATTGTTCATTTGTTATTCAAATTAATATTTTCAATTGGTTTAATTGATCGTATATCCCATATATATGTGTAGTAGATATGTATCACAAAATAAAATATTTTATATTAATAATTTATGTTTAATTAGTATTAATAAGGATCAAAATAAAAACCCCACTAAACCCTAATTCAATGTAAAGAGTTGAATTGTTCAATTTTTTTTTTTAATATTTTCAATTGGTTTAATTGGTCGTATATCATGATGATCTAAATTAAATTGAATGGACACTTCACATGCATGATCACACACACATATTAACTCCTTCCCAATAAAAACCGCACTAAACCCTAATTCAATGTGTGGGTAGTTTAGATGTTCGATTTTTTAAAATTTTTTCAATTACAATTTCATATATTATTTTTTTAAAAATATTTTCAATTACAATTTCATTGAAATTAAAATTTTTTAACGGGGGTAATCAGTTCATTGATGCACAAATTATTTAGTAATTTTTTTTACTTTATTAAATACTATAAGTTTAGATATTTAACAAAAAATTAAACTAAATTAATTTATTTTCTCTTTAAAGAGTCATCATGACCTAAAGGAACATGAATGGAAATCCCACTGATGCACAAATTATTTGGTAATTTTTTTACTTTATTTAAAGTATAGTAACTTTTATTAATTTATTTTGTCTCTAAATTATCTAAAGTTAAAAATCATCATTACCTAAAGGAACTTGAATAGATTGGAATTTAAGGAAAGCTCTGAGGTTATAATCTATAGATCGTCTGCCGTTGACAAAGATTGGGCGGAGGGATGTTACACGGGACTCCTCAAAAGAACTTTTGTCATGGGAAGATTATGATGAAGAATTAATTAGTGAATGCAGCGGAAAATTAATCTTACGGCATTTAGGAGGCAATTGCATTTTAATTCAAGCCAATGAGGGATTAGAGTTGACGTCGGAGTTAGAAGAATTTGATGAATGGGTGTCTTACTGGTTCGAATGGATATATAAGACCTTGGAAGGAAAAAGATATTAGCACTAGAAGAAATTTATGGACGAGATGGTTCGGAGTTCCAATTCATGCTTGGTCCGTTAAATTCTTTTCGATTGTTTGTGCTAAAGTGGGGAGATTAGATGTGCCAACGGAGAGGAAACAAAGTTTTGAATTTGCAAGAGTATTAATTGTTGTCAATGTCTTGTTTAAATCGGATTGATAAAATTCTCAAAGTTGATGGTATTCCGTTTGAGATTAGCTAGGGTGGTAGAGGAACAGGCATGTGTCTGTGATTCGATGGAACATGCAGAAACTGTAGATGAAGAGGATGATGAAAAGATCTGGCATTCAGAAGCGGACGGTTCATGTTTTCCGGCGAATGGATTATGGGGAGCAGAGAGAATCAGGTGTTGTCTGGTAAATGTATATGCACCATGTCCGTTGGAGGATAGACTGGAACTCTGGGAGAGATTGAATATCATTATTCAGCAAAATGAAGAGGTATGTATCTGCATTGCTGGAGACTTTAACTCAATTCGGTTTGAACATGAAAGAGTGGGTGCTAGCAATTCGTTAAATGTCAGAGACGTTAGAGCTTTTGATGAATTCATGAGCAACTCAAATTTGGTGGACTTGCCAATTCATGGTAGAAGTTTTACATGGTATCGGCCAAATGGTACATGTAAAAGCAGATTGGATAGATTTTTGATTAATGATAAGTGAATTGGAGTGTGGCCGGACGCTATCCTGAAAGGTTTACAGAGGTCTATTTCTGATCATTGTCCTATCTTGCTTGATTCGAAGTTGGTAGATTGGGGTCCCGAACCGTTCAGGTTTATCAACGCTTGGACCGAACATCCTGATTTTAAAGAGTTAATACACAAGGTGTGGAACAACGCCCACGATTGACGGATGGACAAGTTACGTGGTAAAGGAAAAATTGAAGTTACTGAAGGAAAAGTTGAGGATCTGGAACAGAGAAGTATTTGGTATGCTAGAGGGTAACATTGAAGCTTTAAAAACACAAATTTTTGAATTAGATTTGGTGGATGATACTCTGGGTCTTGAAGAAGAGGAAGTTGAAAAAAGAAGGTGGGCTACGGCTGAATTGTTAAAAAATCTAAGATGGAGGAATGATCTCTATGCGCAAAATGCCCAATTTAAATGGCTGAAAGAGGGCGACGTAAATACAAGTTTCTTTCATAGAGCTATAAAACAGAGGAGAAAAGTGAATGAAATAATTGGTATGCATATTGGTGAGGATTGGATCGATGAAGTGGTAGCTGTAAAAAATGGAATTAAAGTGCATTTTGAGAATCATTTTTCGAAGAAAGTGGGGGTTCGACCAAGGCTGGTTCCAAATATGGATCTGAATAAAGTCTCGGAAGATGATAATATGATGCTTACGGCCCCATTTACAGAAGAAGAAGTGAGGCAAGCTATTAGCTGTTGTGAAAGCTCGAAGAGCCCGGGCCCAGATGGTTTTAATTTTAAGTTTATAAAGAAGTGCTGGGAGACGATTAAGTATGATATCCTGAAGATGTTGGAAGAGTTTCATCAAAATGGGAAGATGGTTAGGGGATTAAACTTCTCGATCATTGTTCTAATACCAAAAAAGGAGGAGGCAAATCACTTGGGCAATTTTAGACCGATATCTTTAATCGGATATATACAAAATTTTGGCAAAAATCCTAGCTGGCAGGTTGAGCAAGGTTATGGAGAGCATTATTTCCGAGAATCAAAGTGCTTTTGTGCGAGGTAGATTAATCCATGATGGGGTGGTAGTTCTAAATGAGGCAATCGAGGAGGCGAAGAGAAAAAAAATTGGGAGATTATTTTTCAAGATAGATTTTGCGAAAGCGTACGACTCGGTGGAGTGGACTTTTTTGGGGGAGATGTTGGAGCAAATGAATTTTTGTCAGAAATGGAGGGATTGGATTATGGAGTGTGTGACGACGGCTTCAGCAAATGTGTTGGTTAATGGGAGTCCGTGTGGAGAGTTTAAAATGGAGAGGGGTCTTAGACAGGGAGATCCTTTGTCTCTATTCCTGTTCTTAATTGTGGCAGAAGGGCTAAATTATCTGGTGAAAAGGGCAGTGGATACAAACCTCTTGGACGCAGCAGAAATAGGGAGGCATAAGGTGAAAGTTTCTCTATTGCAGTATGCGGACGACACAATTTTTGTTGCTTCGGACAAATTGGAGAATGTGTGGGTAATCAAGGCTATTTTAAGAAATTTTGAATTGGTGTCAGGGCTGTCTGTGAACTATGACAAAAGCAGTTTGATTGGAATTAACATTGAGGATGGAAGAATGGATCAGTTTGCAAACATCCTAGGGTGTGTTAGGGAAGCTTTGCCTTTCAAATATCTTGGAGTTCGGGTCGGAATTAATCAAAGGAGTGTCGCAGAATGGGGGCAGCTTGTTCACAAAGTCAAGGTGAAATTAAAATCCTGGGAGCATATGAAACTTTCTCTTGGAGGAAGGATCACACTTCTTAAAGCAGTAATTACGGCCATACCTATATATCATCTCTCGTTCTATTGTTTTTCCAAAAAGGTAATATCTTCTCTGAATTCTCTTTGTAGAAGTTTTCTGTGGGGGGGAAGTGTGTCTGAGAGAAAAACAGCTTGGTTAAACTGGGGTCAGATTTGTGTATCTAAAAACTTGGGGGGTTTGGGTGTGAGGGAGCTGGGATGTTTTAATGAAGTCTTGTTAGGTAAATGGTTATGGAGATTTTTGGTTGAGGGAGACAGCTTGTGGAAAATGGTCATTGAATCTGTGCACGGAAAGTTGAGTGTAAGAGATGAGGGGATTCATGCGGAGGGTAGGTCCGGTGTTAGATCTAGGTAGTGGAAAGATATAGTGAATATAGGCTCAGGGCATGTGGAAAACTGGTTTTTGAAAAATTTAGAAAAAAAAGTGGGTGATGGGATGGATACAAAGTTTTGGAACGACGTATGGGTAGGAGGAGAGTCTCTTAGGAGACAATTCTCGAGGCTTTATGCTGTGTGTAGAAATAAGATGGGATGTATTAAATCCATGGGAAGGTGGGAAGGGGGGGTTTGGAGATGGGAGTGGAATTGGCGGAGGAATTTATTTGATCGAGAGCAAAATATGTTTAATGATTTGGTGAATAAAGTGAATTGTTGCATGTTAAAGGAGAATAAAAAAGATACGTGGCTTTGGAGATTGGAATCAGGAGGAAGATATTCGACTAAATCTGCCTACGACTATATGAGCGTGAGGAGATTGGTTACAAGACCAAACACTGAAAAGAAAGAAGAGTTCTAGATTGTGTGGAGTAAGATTACTCCCTTGAAGGTGGCTGCGATGTCATGGAGATTAATTCATGATAGGCTTCCAACTCGAGCTAATTTGGTAGCGAGAGGAATTTTAGAGGCGGGACAAGAGTCAAGGTGCTTAGCATGTGGTTCGATGGAGGAGACTGCGGAACGTTTTTTCATTAGATGTCCGGTGGTGGTGAATTTATGGAAGAATTGTTTAAACTGGTTCAAAACACCTACCGCTTTACCGGGTAAGATAATTGATCACTTTCTCTTCTTTTCGGGTCATTTAGGTCAGAAGAAAGGAAAGAAAATGGGTGTAGCAGTGTGGGAATGCTTGGTGTGGGTGCTGTGGAAGGAGAGAAATAAGTGCTATTTTGAGGGTGGAACGTTTGAAGTGGCAAAGTTGTTGGAGGAAACTAAAGGGAGAGTTTGGAGTTGGCTCTTGGCGAGAAATTTTATTTTGTATAATTCTTCCCTAAATGATTGACATGAAAATTCTAGACTTGTACTAGGCTGATGTTTTTCTCTGTGTGTATTTGCTTATTCCGTCTAAGAATTGTAGGCATATCTTATGCCATTATACACTTTTGGAAGGAATAAATTTATTTTGCCCGATAAAAAAAAATAAAAAAATTACTTAATTAACAACCAAAAAGAAAAAAAGCATTGTTCCTTGTAGGCATCATTTGCAAGCTCCAAGTTATTCCTCGCATTGATCAACTGTTCACCAAGCGTCACAAACTTGTCACCCGTGGCCATCATCAGTTCTATCTCTAGGATTGAAATCTTCATCTCGGCCAGATGCACTTTGGCCAATAGTTTTTCAGCCCGTTCAGTTTCCAACTTTAGCAAGCGTTTTTCCTTCTACAAAATATGAAAAAAATAAATAAAATTGGCATGAATCAAAAATTGAAAAAGATAACCAATAGTGAATAAAAAAAAATTTACAATACAAAAATGATTACGCTATGTCTGGCTTCAAGCAACTTCAATGCCAACTCATGAAACACAAAGTTATCCTGAATGAAGATACCATTATTAGAGAGATACCATAATAAAAAAAAAAATGGATGTGCCCGGAAAGAAGAAGATACCATGATTAGAGAGAAGATGGATGAATGAAGACGATATTTAGTGCAAGACTACTCTTTCAACTAGTACATATGGGTGTTTATATATGAAGTAAAATATGTTGTTTTGAATTTAATTAGAAGCTAAATTAGCAAATCAACCAAACAGATATAAGGGTGTCATCTTAACTGAATATGAAGATGCTTAAACTAAGGGGAAATCCAGCAATCATATGAATGCAGTCGAAACGAAACAGATTACCACACCTCGACTCACAATTGCAAACATGAAAGCCGGATGCTCTTTCAAGTTCCAAGTAATTAATCTTAGACAATGCATTCTTTAAATATCTGATCCCATTAACGGCTCATTTGGTTCGTAAGATAAAAATATCTATCCGTAAAAAACATGCATATTTTTTACGGATATATATTTTTAAACTAAGGGGATATATTACTGCTCAAACACACCATATTTAGCAGAATAACACAAAAAACAATCACCTTTACTATACCTTCAGATTCATCAAAATAAGAGCAAAACTAGTAAAACTCAGTCACCTGCACTTTAGAATCTAACAACCTAGATCACCATATCGAAGTTCAATGAAATCAGAAAGTTGGTTCTATCCAATTGCAAGAATTCTCATCCCTAATAATTACCGAAAGAATTTCATCTCATATAAAAGTCCTAGATGCACGAAAACACATTAATTTCCTAACTCTCCCATTCTTGAGCTGAATTCTCAACTTTTCTCTTAATAAGAGTACAATTGCTTTTGATGGGATTTAAAAGAATCCCTTGTAAACATTCAAGAATCAAGAACCAAACAAGCAAAGCATATTTGATCATCGCTCTCACCTACTCAATAATCCATATTTCAATCTAAGATTAAACAAAATCAGAATCCAACAATCACTTTTCAAGTAAAACCCTGATCAGAAATACCGGACCCAGTCCAAGAATCGACATAAATCTTTCAGATAACATTAAACCAGACACCACAAACATGGAAAATTTAAAAAATATTAAAAGGGCTGTGATAAAAATCTCACCTTGAGAGTTCCTTTACAGTGGTGACATCTGAAACAAGCCTTATGATAGACTTTATTGTCAGTGGTGAGTTGATCCACCAAGTAAACTGTTTTCTCACAAGCCCTGCACTTCTGTGTTGTCCCTCCAAAAGTTGCCATTTTTTTCTTGATTTTTCAGCTCCCCTTTTCTTCCAAAGCTGTGATCTTTAATCTTTGTTGCAGCCCTCAAAAGAGGAAAATTGAAAAAGCGATTGTTCAAAGAAAAATTGTGCTGCAAATTAAAATTAATTCCGCCAGCCGCTTCTCTCTCTGTCGTGCTTTTGAGTGATTTACAGGTCAGCAATTGAGGAAAGTATCAAAGTTAGGTGGCTCGTCTCGCTACGGACTTCTCATTTGAGTGGATGGTCTGGGTCCGATTCCCTCTGAAAACGAATTAAGGGAGATTCAAACGGTTTTAAAAAAAAAGGTGTTTTGATATTTATATATTGGCATGAAAATCATAAAGGTCTCACTCTCTCCCCCACCGTTGACATGTTAATGGTGGAATGTAAATTGAGAAGTATATTGGATTGACAGCCAATTATGAAAAGAATAACAATATAATTCAATTCTCAGAGAAAATTTTACTTCCCGTCTCTCTGTTCATTTTTTTTGCACAGATATTAACATAAATAATACTATATAAATATAATGCAAAGGGAGCAGCTATACATACCCCAAATTACTCTAAACATAACCCAAAATATTTTAGACAAAAATAGACATATTTCAATTGACCCAAATACCCATATATAAATAAATTAGAATTATTCACTGATTCAATTCTGGCATGGCTTTGTGATGTGGTGGCGGCCTGGGCTCAATTCCGCTAGTGGATAAGGATAGACGACGGTGGTTTCGACTCTCTGGTGCTTGAATAGCGGCGGCCTGGGTGAGGCTTCGAGAACAGAGGAGACACAGTGGTTGTAGGCGGCAAAGCTTGCACGATTAGGCCATAAAGCGTATGGAGCGGTTTGAGCTTTGTGGCGCGATTCTGGCGCTGTGGTGAGTCACATCTGGGTTTCCTGATTCCGGACAGTGGTAGATCCGACAAGAATCAGTGTGGAGGAAATTTTTCTGCGATGTCTGCGTGAAATGTGCAGTGAACATGACGGTAAATTAAATGGGAGATGGTTACCAGGGATTCCTGCACTTTATCCTTTGGAATTAAATGGAAGAAAGTTACCATAAATTAAATGGGAAAGGTTTCCGGCAATGTCCAGCGGCAATTCTCCTTTTTCCTTCTCAATTGTATAGCATGAATTTGCCTTTGGAGTGAGAAATTTTAGAAAAAAATGAAAGATGTTGGAAATAATGGAATCTTGAATGACAAAAAAAATGATTTCAGAACTAGAGAAAAAGAGCTCCAATAAGATTAGAGGAGGATAGAGATGACGTGGGAGCCGTCGAATCCTCATGAAAGAGATGAAGACTTAGTCAATAGTCCTCATGAAAGAGATGAAGACTTAGTCAATAATAAAAAAAGGTATAATAGGAATAAAATGGGGTAAGTTTAGTATTTTAAATTAATTTATTATTTTAAATGGAGTATGTTTAGTAATTGAGGTATGTTTAGAGGAAATTGAGGTATATATAGTGGCACCCTAATGCAAATAATATGATGGATAGAAAAAAAAAACTGTTTTTTTTATAATTTTAATATGAAATTATGATATAAAATTATAAATAACAATAGAAAGTAAAATTATAAAATTAATATTTGTTAAAATTGGAACAAAAAATTAATAATAGTGATAAAGGAGGAGGTAAATTTAAGAACAAAAAGAGTATAACATTTTTGTGGGGATACGCCACATAGCATATTTCAAAAAATTAGATACACGTATCGAATACGTTTTATAGATGTATCTGATACGTAAAGGGTGCGTCAGGATATATTTTCCTCACAAAACTAAGGGGATGCTTGGTTTGTTGTAAGGAATGACAATAATAATGGTAATCATAGTAATAAAGAATGGAATGAATATATTCCTTAAAAAATATTTATTTGGATAATATAAAGAAATAACTATCATATTTGTTCTATTTTTGAAAAATATTTTAGAGGAGAGAAATTGAAGAAGGGAATGAAAGACATTTCTAAGATTTTGTTGAGGAAAGGAGGATTCCTTAGTTTTAAGATATAAAAATACTGTAGAGGTAATGAAAGTCATTTACCTTCCATTCCCTATCTCCAAAGACCTTTACCAAACACCCCATAAGTTTGGATTTTTTTTTTCAATTTTTAAAAGTGAAATCAAATTAATATTTAGAGTTTATAGATTTTTACGTCCCGTAACTTTGCTCTAGTTTGATTTCGATCCTCATGGAATACACATTTTGAAAATAGACATGTAAGTTTGATTTTTTTTTTGAATTTGGTCATTTTACCTGCTATAGCAGGTAACCTAACAGGTAACCCATGATTTTTTTTTTTACTAAACACATGACATATATATACAATAATAATTAATTAATAATTAAGCAAACTATAATCATATATAACTATGTATGTATATATCTAACTTTATAATTAATTAATATTTTATAATATAATAAATATTACACTTAATTTCTAAACAACTATTTAATTATAATAATTATACTACTTATATAATTATTAAACAAATAACACACATACAATTTTCAAGAATTTGACATGTGTAGGTTCTTTTTAAATTATTTTGCTTTATCATAAAATTTATTAAGATATATATATATATATATAATATAATATTGTGTTTATATATATACATTAATATATAATAATATATTATACATATATATATATATATAGAAATTATATACGTATTAAGATCTTTTAAAAAAATTAACTAATTTAATTATGATATAAGAGTTATTTGAATTTTTTTGTGTATTCAAAGTTATTCAAAATCCATAGTAATGATTATTGAGTTGAATTTTTTTGTGTATTGAAAACAAAATTTGGATATAGCTAGACATAATCGCAACTTAGGCCAAATTTTAAATGATTGTATTAATTTATTAAAATGTTTCCATATGAATTTATGTTGAATTGGATGCAACATCCAAATTGTGAATGAATATATGTCGACTCATTAAAGATTTATCAATGTTGGATTCTACAACGAAGTTAACAATTTTGTTGATTTCGCAGCAACTCGGTCAGGATGTATGAAAGCATGTCAAATTTGGTGTCCAATTTTTTATTTTTTGTTATTCAGAAGCTTTAATCACATTACAATAAAACAGATAACAAAATCGACTTGAATTGTATTCAGATTCTGCAAAATAATAATAATACATTTTAAATTCTAAACAGAAATCATGAAAAGAACTCAAAATCCTCCATATCAAAATTTCGTAAGTCCCGAACTTGAATTTGAAGGCCATCATTCCCCAAATCCTGCTGTTCTTCCTTTATTTTCATTGCTGATTTCACTAGAGACTGAGAGCAGTACTCCAGACGAATAAGCTGAAGCGTTGATATTTCTCCTATACTTGACGGAATCTCATTCAGCTTTTTGAAATGAATAAGGACAAGCTTCTCCAAAACTGGGAAACAGGAAGCCCTGTCGACAATCCAAGATTCCAGATAAGGATCCTTGATGCTTAAGAATTTCAGGCGAAGAAATCCCCCGCAACAAAACTCAACTTGCGTTGTGTTAGAATAATATCAATATGTATATATTTGGTAGAGATCCAGGGCATTAAATGAGGTTACCTTAATTAGCTTAGTCCTTTGTGTGTATATAGGCACTCATATCAATTGTTTCTAATAACATATTTTTCCCCAATGATTTCGTGTGTCTCGTTTAACATGGTATCAGAGTACGGTACGATTTAGGGTTTAATTTTCGGAGAGAGAAAAAAAAAGTCAAAAACCTAGGGTTTTTTGGTTCGACCTGTTCCGGCCATCACCGATCGACACCGCCTGCACAGGGAGGTGCGGCATCGCACGGCGACAATTCGCCAGAAGTTTCAGCTCCGGCACCGGCGCGTGTGAGTCTCACGCACCGGGCGATTGTTTCTGGGCAGATTTCTTCTGCTGGTGCGTGGGGACGCGTGCCTGGTCGGATTTTTTTTCTCCGGCTGATTTGGTTCAATTCGTCTCGTCGAGACCTTTCCGTTGGTGTACCTGTTTGAGTCAGCATCCGAGTGGTGTGTGATTTCGGTTTGGGTACATATTCTTTTTGCTTATCTTTTTTTCAGAAGTTCTGATTTCATTGTTACTTGATGTTTTATTATGGAGTGCCGTTACTGTCATAGTATTGGACATATCAAGCGAGATTGTCCAAAGTTACGTAATAAGAAGCCGCTTTCGTCCACTCGTGTGGCTGCTAGTGGCAGCAATTCTGGCCATTCTAGTGAGTATGTCACTATATCTGCTCGTGAGTATGCAAAATTGATGCAATTACAAGCCAGTTCAGTCACCACCATTGCTGAGTCAGGTAAACCTAATGCATGTCTTGTCTCCTCATCTTCCAAGTGGGTTATTGATTCTGGTGCAGTGGTGCCACAGATCATATGACAGGTAACTCAGAAATTTTCTCTACCTTTGACTCACATACTACCCACTTTCCTGTTACCCTAGCTGATGGCTCACAATCTCGCGCCATGGGATCGGGAACTGTTAACCCAACATCTTCACTGTCCTTATCATCTGTTCTTAATATTCCTTCTCTCTCGTTTAACTTAGTGTCAATGAGTAAACTTACACGTCACCTTAATTGTAGTGTCTCATTTTTTCCAGATTATTGTTTGGTTCAGGATCTCACGACGAAGAAGATCATTGGTAAGGGACATGAATCAGGTGGTCTTTACATCCTTGATACACAACAATCAGTTGCATGTGCAGGAACCATCAACCCCTTGGATGCACATTGTCGGTTAGGTCATCCTTCACTTCCTTCGTTGAAGAAATTGTGTCCACAATTTTCTCAGTTGTCATCTTTAGATTGTGAATCCTGTCATTTTGCAAAACACCATCGTGTCAGCTTAAGTCCTCGAGTCAACAAACGAGCTCTTGCTCCTTTTGAGTTAGTCCATTCTGATGTGTGGGGTCCATGTCCTATTACATCGAAACCCGGATTCCGTTATTTTGTTACTTTCGTTGATGATTATTCTCGTATGACATGGTTATTGAGGGTGCTGGTGAGTGAGATTAAAAAAGTTTTAGAGAAGTGTTGTTAAAAATATCGAGAACATAAAAGACAACACTACACAGCGGAAGACTTAAACGCACACTTTTGCAAAGGGATATCAAAATTTTCATAGGCTATACAAATGTATAGACTATGCTGCTTCACTAGCAGGAAAACTTCACTAAAACTTGTAGTGATACAAATACAAGGTTTACACAAGAAACCAAAATTCAAGGCCGCGCAAGACCTACACAAGATCGCACAAGGATCTAAACAATACCTATAAGAATAGACCTAAACAAAACCTAACACGTCTACGTTCAGCCGAACGGATTGTTAGATTTAAACAGTGAATGTTGTGAACAATGCCGAGACAAATGTTCCCAACATTCTGATGAACCGTCTATAACCTAGAATCTAGTGAATGACACATGATCCATTCAACTCTAAATTATATCTTTCGGTCATACAAAAAATAATGAAATGGTGCTCTATTTATAGACGTGATAATTGAGCTCTCCACTCCACAATGAAGCCAAGTAGTGGGCTTCAAAATAACCACCCATGATTGATAACTTCCAAGTTAGTGGATACTCCTCTACTCAAGCTATGGAACCGCCTGACGTTTCTGGAACCTTCTGGGACCTTCACGTCTTCAACTACCATGTCTAGACAAATAACATAACATGGAAAAATCATTAGGAAAGTTAGTAGAAAGGGCGAATTCTGATGTTGTCTAAAATGATGGCAATACATTGCATAACATTTTTCGTCAACATCAACAATCTCCCCCAATTTGGTCTTTCTACTACAACACACTGATGTTGATCTCAATCAAATAAATTTGATTACAGTAGATCAGAGTTATGTAGACGAAATGATAAAATTTTCATCAAATGAAGTGATGAAAATTTTTATTCGAACCAAATAAAATAAAGCAAGTAAAAAGATAGTTTTGTGGACATAAAGCACAACATAAGGTGCTTATGGACCAAAAGGTTAACTATCAACCAAAATAAGTTTTCTGGACATAAAGCACAACATAAGGTGCTTATAGACCAAAAGGATAACTATAAACCAAAACAAATCAGAGCAGAAAATAAACGATTAAGAGAGAAGGTTCATAAAGCATACAAACAATGCTTTAGACCTAGCAAAAAACAGGAATCAGAATAGCCTAAGAAAAGAACTGTTTTTAGGCTATCAAATATTACAACTTATAAAATAAAAACAGAGTCTTAAGTAAAAACAGAGTTCATTAAAATAAATGAAGTAAAGGAAAGGAAGGACAGAACATCACAAGCTCCCCCATACTTCGAACATCATCACCAACCAAGCTTAACTCTGGACATCAGCATCTGGATTCAGAACATCATCAGCAACCACCTCATCAACAGTCTGCCTTAGAATGTTGACATCATTTTGAACAGCATTTTCAGCAACAGTTGCATTTCCTGGTTCTTCTGGATCAACATCAACTTCCATGAACTGCACTCCCCCAGCATTTGTATCAACATCAAGATCTACTCCCCCTGTTGGAGTGGAAAGGAGCCTCTCCCAAAATGTTTTTCTTATCTTCAAATTCTCCACATTTGCTAGAAAATTATTAATAGTAGTCTGCAAAGAAAAGATTTGATCAAGAATATAAGAGGGAGTTAGTGATATTGAAAGGATGGATCCTCCAGGAGACATGTTGGCATTAATGTTGCCAACATCTTCAGCAGCATGTGAGGCAGAGAGTTGGTTTTGATCAGTGTTGGCTGGATTTACACCGGGCAAAGGAACATCAATAACCCTTGGTCCACAGAGTAAGGTGTGAGCAACTCTGAAGCTTGCTTGAAAGATGCTGATTGTTTCATCTGCTGGCCTAACAAAATCCTTATCCTCTAGCAATAAGGAGATCAAACATGGATAGGGAAGCAACCCTTTCCCAGAGATAGGACAAGTATAGCTCAGCATATTCTTGAATATTGTCTGCCCCAGATCAAACTGTTTAATGTGAATTTTGTACAAAAGGACGGCCTGCTCCTTTGTCAAAATTGTAGTATTTGTTGAAGGCAGCCAATTGTAAACAACCAACTTATGCAGTATAGAGAACAAACTTGTCAACTTTGAAGCACTAAGTCTATTCACCCAAGTAGAAACTAAACCACCAGTCAGCACGAAAATCACACCATCCATATCCTCAATCACAGGTTCAACACAATTTTAAGATTTCAGAACACTATTAATTACCCTTGAATTCATCATAATTTTCACATTTATAAACCAAGTAGTTCCATAGAATTTAGAGTTTTCCCTTCCAGTATGTGCATGCAAATTAGCATAAAACTCATAAACCCATTCAACAAAGTATGGTTTAGCACAAGTCACAGAGTATAACATCATTCTTTCCTCCAAATATCTTACAATCCCAAGTTTTTTAAAATCAGAAACCTTGATCAATTTTTCAGTAATCAATAGCCTAGACCTAATTTCTTTAAACCTCTTGCTATCAACAGCATGATAATCCAAATCCTCATCAGACACAGCATCATCATCATTATTACCAGAATTAGAATGTACCTGACCTTTCTCAGCTTGATAAGATGGATCTGAGTGTTGTTCAGAATGTTGCTCATCATCTTCTGATTGTTCAGGTTCTGATGTTGCCATCGGAGAGGCAACATCTTCAGCAGCATTCATGGGAACATCATGCAGGATAACCTTTTCTTTCCCTTTCTCTTTACTTGATGATTTTCTCTGGGCTATATACTGATTCAGAGGAATGTTCATGCTGGAGTCAGTTTACTCCGAGCTTTCCTTGTTTCCAGTTGGAGTAGGGGAGGCTTCAATCTCCTCATTCTCGCCAAATACTTTGATGGGATTCGAAGCAATCCCATCCTCAAGCACCTTTCTTCTTTTCTCAGAATAATCTACTCTCTTTCCCATTGTTCTGTAAGAAACCCTTCGTTTACCACCAGGAGCAGTAGTCTTTCCACGGCCATGACTTCAAACTTCTTGGAGCCGTTCTTCCAGTTGGAGAGATTCGCGGTAGCCCTCAGGGTCGCCGGACCTCATGTCCGAGTCAATTTTTCCCTCTGATGCTCGTTCATTGACATAGTCTTCTGGATGCGCCATTCTTCTCACTGGTTCCAAGTCAATCACACTCTCCCCCACAACGATTACAGGTGTAGTATTTTGAAGACAGAGCTGATTGTATGCAGCTACCATGTCGTCCATTGTTGCGTCCGCTGGAAGTTTGATTTCAATCGGACATGTTTCTAGCTCTTGTGGTGTAGGTTTGGGAATTTCAGGAACATAAGACATTATGGAAGAGGAAGGAGCCATTTCGGCTTGTATTGAGAGAGGATTTGTGAAGGTAAAAATTTGAGGGGCAGCAGGAATCGGAACTTCCATCGTGCCGATGGTAATCGACGGTGATGTTGGTGCCGATGCCTGGGCATTTTCAGTGATATTCTGGGTTTTTGGTGAGGTTGCCATTGCTGCAAGGTTTTTCAGAGAGGGTTTTCTGGGGTTTGTGAATTGAGTTCGTTTGAAAGGAAAGTGAAAAAGCAGAGACGTCCGACGCCATCTAATCAAATCAGAGAAGAAAGAGAAATAAAATATTAAAATAATCAACAAAACAAAATTCAAACTTAAATGAAAGGTAGGAGATGAAATGATACTACACAAGTGAACAAATAATACCTTTTCCAATCTTATGCAAATACGTAAATTAACTTAGACAAAATTTGATATAAGGCAAAAATGATATGTAAAATGAGATCTAATTTATAGAGATGTGAACTGGAAGTTAATTTTTGAATTTTACAGCTTGAAGAGCACTACCCATAATTGTGATGTGGTGGTGTAAAACACCACCCATCATTTTCGAAAAATAAGGAAGTGGGTTAATTTGGAAATAAAATTAAATAACTACCCATTACTGCACATAATTAATTAAATAAATTCAGAGAATTAATTCACATAATTAAGACTTAATAAAAATAAATTTCAGAAAATAAATAACTATCTTAGACTTAGTCAAATTTTCGTGCCCTAGCAGATGTTGTCAAACATGTCGGCACACACACATCTCAACACGGATTTTACATGAATTTGCTTTATCAGTGTTGCCCCAATTTTTTTAAAACACTATTTTAGTTCATATTGATCCATCTTTTCAAAAGAGAGCATCGTAGTAGCGAACTCCGTGTCCCATAGTTACTCAATGGATTATGAACAAATTGATGCAGTTTTCATCACCTTTTTAAAAGAGATCATCGTAGTCGCGAGCTCCGTGTCCCATAGTTACTCAGTGATTTAGCATCTTTTAGTGTATATTTTTTAATGGCATTTAAGAGATGTGTGTCCAGGACTTTCAAATGTTCCAACATGTAAGTACGAAAATAATAACACATCTAATCAAGTTATAAAGTAACTGAAATATAAAAAATACTTAGTCAAAATTATGAGAACTAATAAATGTTGTCACAAATGCTGTCACCATTTGCTACAACACTCGTCATAAATTTAATCAATAGTGCATAGACCAAGAGATTTTTTAAGAGAAGAAAATCTTTGGTCATCAAGGGCTTTTGTAAAAATGTCCGCAAGTTGTTTTTCAGTAGAAATATATTCTAACTTCACAATATCTTTCTCTACAAGATCTCGAATAAAATGATGCCTTATACTAATATGCTTAGTTAATGAATGTTGCACAGGATTTTTTGAGATATTAATTGCACTAGTGTTATCACACATAACAGTGAGCATTTCACAATTTAAACCATAATCATCAAACATTTT
>JAPKLY010000530.1:0-10641 GCA_026898435.1 Prunella vulgaris
CCAATGGGGTAAAACCCATTGGATGTAAGTGGGTCTACAAGAGAAAAAGAGGATCAGACGGGAAGGTTGAGACTTTCAAAGCTAGGCTTGTGGCGAATGGATATACTCAGAAAGAATGGATCGATAACTACACATCTTAATTTTGAGATCTGGCAAATGGATGTCAAGACAGCTTTCCTAAATGGAATTCTTGAAGAATAAATCTATATGCGCCAACCCGAAGGCTTTATTGAAAAAGGCCAAGAGCACATTGTATGCAAGCTTAAAAGATCTATATACGGACTTAAGCAAGCATCGCGAGCTTGGAATCAACGTTTTGATCAAGTAATAAAATCTTACGATTTTGATCAAACTGAATTTGAGAGTTGTGTGTACAAGAAGTGTGTCGGAACTGCCGAGGTATTCTTGATACTATACGTAGACGACATTTTGCTCATTGGAAATAATGTGGCGGTGTTGTCAGACGTGAGGGTATGGTTGTCAAATCAGTTTGATATGAAGGACTTAGGGGAAGCCGATCATGTCTTAGGGATCAAGATTACTCGAGATCGCAAGAAAAGAATGATCGTCTTATCGCAAGCTTCATACATAGACACTGTTTTGAAACTGTTTAGCATGCAGAATTCCAAGAAAGGTTTTGTACCTTTTAGACGTGGAATTCATCTGTCGAAAGAGATGTGTCCGAAGACACAAGATGAGATAGATTGCATGAAAGGCATCCCATATGCTTCGGCAGTTGGAAGCCTCATGTACGCTATGCTATGTACGAGACCGGATATCTGCTTTGCCGTAGGCATGGTAGCACGATATCAAAGTAACCCCGGGAAAGAGCATTGGACGGCTGTTAAAAACATTCTGAAATATCTCAAGCGAACTCGAGATAGAATGTTGGTTTATCAGTCAAATAGTCTAATCCCCGTCGGTTACACGGACTCGGATTTCCAATCAGACTTAGATTCAAGAAAGTCTACCTCGGGTAGTGTTTTCTGTCTGGGAGGTGCAGCCGTGACATGGAGAAGCGTTAAGCAGAAATACATTACTGATTCTACCATGGAAGCCGAGTATGTAGCTGCTTGTGAAGCAGCGAAAGAGGCGGTATGGCTCAAGAACTTCTTAGTGGACTTGGAAGTAGTTCCGGATTTGCCCGACATCATCACGGTCTATTGTGACAATACTAGAGCAGTTACAAATTCAAGGGAACCAAGAGCCCACAAAGCCAGCAAACCCATTGAAAGGAAGTACCATCTTATACGAGAAATCGTTAAGAGAGGAGACATAGAAGTGGCAAAGATTGCAACGGAAGACAACCTAGCTGATCCTTTCACAAAGGGTCTGCCTCTGTCCACATTCGAGAGACATGTAGAAGGAATGGGAGTCAAGTGTGTTGTTAAAATGCTTTGAGTATAAGTGGGATAAATTATTAGGACATGTGTAGTACATAGATATGCTGTAGTATACTTAAAAGCAGACTTTGAGTATAAGTGGGAGATTGTTAGGGTTATACTAGAAAGTATGCTTTTACTTTGTATAACTAAACTGAATCTTTGAGCTTTATCTGAAATAAATCTTTTATCACTGTGCTTTAGATAAATATGAATGTTATTTATTTATTGCAATCCGGTCATATAATAATACAAGTTACACTATAGATAAATGTGGTGATCCCCGGATAACTCACAGCAAGATCACATTATCAGTTTCTTGTAACAAGTACTAATTTCACAACCTAGATGGGATTTGAACACCCCATTGGTAAACGGTTGATGTGTAGATCCCAAATTGGCTTATCTTGACCAAGGGATTGCACTAGTGCATGATGATGCATTGAAGAGGACCTACAGAGAGGTAATTCTTCCGTACTGATTTATGGGATGAAGAATTAGACCTCAGTGGTCGTTTATTTCTAAACCTCTGTCCCTTAAATAGGACTGTGTGTGATCCGTGCGTGGCACTTTAATTTGTTATGGGTAGAGAGTCAATAAGACTCAATACTTTGCATCTTGGGTGACGCCATTGAGAACATGACAGTTGCTAAGATTTATTACAGAGAAACGTGCGCTTGGAGAGTCTTGCATGATTAGTCCCCTTGGTGGGCTCTAAACGTTCGTCGTACTAAATCTTGCAAATGGAATTTGTTTCCGGTATGATGATAAAGAAGAGTTGTCCTTACTCCAAGGATAAGATGTTAAATTAATTAAAGCGTTCAGTGGCTTGATTAATTAACGGACAAGAGAATCTTAAACACAGGAAATAATGACCGGGAGCCATATGATTGTAATATGGGTTAAGATGGATAGTGCAACATTAATCCTATAGTGGAATGTGATTAATGTTAATGGGTTGAATGACATTGGGCTCAATGTTAGAATTCAAGGCCCATTAGGAGGTCCAATCGTAATTCTCCTAAAGGCCCCTCAGTTAGCCCAATTAAATGTCCAACAATTGACAAGGTGATTAAAATAAAAGAAATATTTTGGGCCCATTAAGTTTTGATTTTTTTGAAAAATATGATATATTAATTTCATGAGAGATTTTATGGAAAATAGATATGTATCTTGGATACAAGAATATCTAATAAAATCAAGATCTCATTGGATTAATATATGTATTGCATTTTTTAAAAAATTCTTGGATTAAGAATATCAAGAATTGAATATTTGATATTCAAGATTATCAAGATTAGAATATTCAATATTCATGATAATCAAGATTTGAAATATTTGATATTCAAGATATTCAAGATCTTGTATTCTCATTATAAATATGAGATGATGTAAGACTTCAAGAATTCATTATTCTTGATGCAATTTTCGAGAATCACAAGAATTGTGGGCAACAAAATTATTTTCTTCCTTATGTTGTGATTGTTCGTGTGGCCTCCCACCGGGTGTATGAACAAGGACGAGGGAATACTTGAGAAGGCCTTTTTGGGTTAATCAAGAAACTCATTCAAGTCGCCTTTTTCTCAGAAAGTGCCTTTCAACAAGGGATCAAAGGACGCCTTTTGTCTCAGGAAAAGCTTTTTCACTGGAAGATATAATTCACTAAATTCCTTAGTTCCGCATGTTTAGGGCTTTATGTGATTATATTTATTCATATGTTTTGCATGCAAAGCCTGTTGTTGGGTATACAATTATTTGATTTGATTATGTTTAAATCATGATATTAATTGTAGGCTTAAATTTATATTTAGCGTAAATCCCGAATAGATCCGCGTTTAATTTTCCCAACATGTTCTTACCAAACCTTTAGCTGAGATCAGATTCAGAGAATTAGTAGCTGAGTTAGGAATGGTAGATGGAGAGGCAGTTTTTTAAGAAATGCAGAAAAGGTTTTCTAAAGTGTTCAGCTGTTGATCAGCTGAGGGGGGATCTACTGTGGTAATCAGCTGATCTCTAAGTCAGCTAGTCTGGTATGTCTTCTTATGTTTTCTTGTCCTTTTCCTATCTTCTTATTTCTAACTTGATACAGGTATAAGTCAAGAGAACCAGACAAGGCAATTTCCCTTCATCTGATCCATATCAGCTGACATTAGAACCCCAGATGAGCAGAAGAGGTTTTTGCTGGAAGATTCTTCTTATCAGCTGATCTTGCCACGTCAGCTATCTGATAAGTTTTCTCTTTCTTTATTTTTCAAATTACCTTTTGAAAAATAAAATCTTTTCAAAACTCTGGATAAATCCCTAATTTCTAAAATTAATTTTAGAAAATTGGCAATCAAATTTTTTTTATTTTTTTATTATTTCAAAAAATCCGGATTTATCATTTTCCAAAATTTGGTGTCAGTGGTAATTAATTTCTCACCGCCCAAATTACCTTGCAAAAGTTTTTAATCATTCCTTTTTCAAAAAGACGGAATTTTTGGGCGGTCAAACTCTTTTCGAAACCTGACACCTACGCATCACCCCTAAAAATCTCAATGGTCTTTTAATCTAGACCGTTGATTTATGTGATGCAACATGTCCTTCCACGATCAATTTTAGACGGTTTCTTTTTGGAAAAACTGCTCATCTTCTAAATCGTTTTGCCTATGTAAATCCTTTAAACTCTTTTCATAGACTTTTTCCGCTCTGTGAATATTTATCTACGCTACCCTTCTTCAAATTCTTTGTGCTACTAATCTTTGTGTTGAAGCTATGGATACTAAGGCATGGAAGACTCTGGTTAAGGATATGTACACCGAAATGGTTGTGGACTATGAGACAATGCGGATTCCAGAAATCAGAGAGATTTTGAATCTACTTCAGAGGCTTAATCTGCGAACTTTCATTTCCATAGCGCCACCGGATAACAAGACGCTCAACTACTTTGCCTTACATTTTCTGCTTAAAGCCAAATTCAGGGACAATGTCATCCGATCAACTGTTGATGAGGTTTCTGTGTCCTTGACCAAGGATGCTACTGCAGATATTTTTTATCTGCCTTCTTCTACCTCAGACCTACAAGGAATCTGAGCATCTGGTTACGTTCCAAATGATGGCGAGGAGGAGTCAACGGAACAGGACTTCAGGTTTGAAGAAGAATATGCTCAGAAGGAGATACAGGTTTTTAATGGATATTGTCAACAAGGTGATTCTAGCAGAGCAGGAGAGTTTAGATGCCTTTACCGAACTTCGCCTAAGTGTTGCTCGCACCATTCTAGATGGGGTTCATGCACACTGGGTGGGTCTGCTATGGTTTCGATTGGAGCAGGAATCATAGAGATTCACAAGGAAGACAGTGGGCGAAGAGTGGATCTATGGGCTCAAGTCCAAATGCTCTATGGCTACCAAGATTACGATAATCTTGTGTCATCTGATGCCAGAGCATGAGTGGGATGCTGAGTGGGTTGTTGATTACAACCACTCTAAGTTCATTAAGGGGAACAATCTCAAGTCTTTGGGAGCACCAGATTCAGATTCTGAGACTGCTCCAGGTCCTTCTGCTGGTACTCAGAAGAAGCAGAAGAGAAAGGCTAAGAAGCCTGCTGATCAGGTTTAGAAGAAGAAGAAGTCCAAGAGGGACAACACTCCAGTTCAGAGGAAGCTCTCCTTTGAGGAAGAAGATGATGAAGAGCTAGATACTGCGCCTCTGAGCATACTGAAGAAGAGATCTCCTGCCGCTAAGCCTACTCTACTTGTAGATGAGCCAACTGATGAAGATCAGGATGATGGGTCATCTAGCTCGGAAGATGAGTCTTCTTCTCACTCTACTGAAGAGGAGGTTTCAGCAGAGGCAACTGATGCTGATACAGAAGTGGTCCACTCCACTGAAGAGGCATCTCCAGCAGAATCACCCATCAATGCTCAGCCAATCAGGTCATCTCAACCTACCCCTTCATCTATTCCTACACGAAATCCCTCACACTCCCCTTCACCCCATGATTCCCCAATCCCCCAAACCTCTACTCACTATACATCCCCAACTGATCCCTCCCCTTCACAAATCCAAGCTGGCAATGAACCAGAGGATGTGGCTGCCTCTGATGAGCCATCAGCTGACCCCTGCCCCTTATCCCAGAGCCCATAAACCTAGAATGCCCTACCTCCCCTACTGATCTTGCCCAACAAGCCACTTATACAAATCTTCGTCCTGAAGGACCTTTGAAACGAGGCATGATAGTTACTGCCCTTGCTCACCTTTCCCTCTATATTCCTGAACTATCCCATTACCCATCCTACCAAGACCTATTGGCTGAAGGCCTAACCTGGGCTAAAGCAAGAGAAGGCCCAGTCACCTTCTTCCTGGCCCTCTTGCAAGAAATAGGTGAAGACACCTTCACGACGTGGGAAGAAGCTTTGATGGGTGCCTAGGATGTTAAGGCTCCATCCCAGCTGACCTCGCCTGAAGGTCCTGTGAGATCTCCTTCATCCTTGTCAGCTTCTCTGGCACACTCATTTCCATTTTCTGACCATCAACTTCTGGATGGTGACCCACCTCCATCTCCTTGAAAAGTCCATCTAGAGATCCCTGCTTCAGCTTCTTCTGGGCGGATTTAGGGGCACTTGCCTCAACAGCAGCAAAAATGGTCCTTGTCCTTTTCTTTTCAGTCAGGACAAGAGGGAGATTTCTCCTGACTGCCTTCTGTTTATTCTTCTCAGCTTCCCCCTTTTTGGCATCATCATCAGCATTAAGCTTACTGATGATGTTGTCAAGGGTCAGGCCCTGAGTGTCAGCTTGGTCAAAAAACCCCTTCAGTTGCTTGTGGAAGTCAACAATCTAATCACCACGGACTGTGTTCTGAGATTGGAGTTGCTCAATGTGCTCCTTAACCTGAATCATGGTCCGCTGTCCCTCATCAAATTCCCGCTTGAGGTCAGTATTGGCCTGATGCCAGGGTTCATCCTCCTTTCTCTTCTCAGAATCAAACCCCTTGATGGCTGCCTTTGACTCAATGGAAGCTTTTTCTTTGGCCATCTCCCTGACCCTTCCTTCATACTGAGCCAACTTGGCGTCAATTAATTTGTTCACCATCTCCTCAGACTGAGCCATCTTGGCATCGATTAGCTTGGTGAACTTGTCCTCCTACTCCTTCTTCTAGGCTTTGATAACTGCCTCAAGACCAACCGCCCCAGTTGGTGTATCATCGGCCAGTGCAATGTGCTCCTGATCTGCACTGTGTTGAACCTCCTCAGCAACAACAACTTCCTTCTCCTTGGCTTCCTTCACCTCCGGAACTTCCGTAAGTTCCACCCTATGTTCCTCAGCAACAGTAGCTTCTGGCCCAGTAGGCATATCCTCCGGATATGTCTTGCGCACCGTCATAACAAAGTCCTCTACCTTCAGAAGTTGCAAATTCTGAAGGCATCGAACAATGCCGTCTCCTCAACCTTCAGAGCCTCCCAACCCTTCTTCTCTGCAAGGACTGCCAACTCAGAAAAAGTGGCCTTCCAGATTTGAGTGTAAGTGCGGAGTTGCACAATCTCTTCCTTTTATGCATCAGTCAGGGTGGGGAAGTGCTTCTCCACCAGGCGAACAGTCTGACTCCGGGCAAGGACTTCGAAGTCCGTCAGGCTACTCATGTCCGGGGCAGGGAAATGCCACAGAGTATCCTCCTTTGCTTCCTCTATCTTCTCCTCCTCCTTCTCCTCAGTGTTCGAGGGACCAACATTGATGTTTTTAGGTCTCCTTCCACGGATTGAGGAAGGATCTCCTTCTGAGCGGGTTCAGCCAGAGCTTCCCCCTGGGAAACATCACCCTTGGGCTCCTCCTGACCCACCTCTTCCTACACCAAATCCCAAACAGCCTCCACCACTGTCATGATCTGGACGTCAGCTATGTCCTGCTTATACTGAAATGGTTCATCATCAGTCTGAGCACCAGCCTGGGTATCTACTTGCACCGTATCTTGAATAATTTCATCACGGTATCCTTTAGTCGCAGGCTCAGTTTCCCTCTCCTTTGACTACATATTCCACAAACTCCTCAACCTCCTCTTCAATAGTCGGCTCATCCACCAGCATAGTCTGTTTCTAGGTTGGTTTCTGGGGGCCTTCTTCTTCTTGGAGGTTTCTAAAGGGTCAGAGGGAGCAACAGGCTTTTCTTCTTCTTGGGAACCGGGGGGTCCAGGAGCTTCTCTACATCTGCCTTGGACCTGAAGAGAGTGACCCTAGTCGCAGGATCGATGAATTGCTCCTGACCCAGATCCCCAAAGTCAAGAGTTTGCAGCATCAGGGACAGCCTTGTCCCAAAGTGAAGAGTTTTCTTGAAGAAGACTTGCCCATCCTTGCTGAATGAGATCTTCTTCTTTTCCTCAACAATCTGTTGAATGTAATACTCTTCCCAGTCCACAGGTTGGTATTCCTTTACTGCTATCATCATCCCAATCTTGGGCTTGGAGATTTGTTCCATACCACCAACAGTCCCCATAATGCTATGGATGACGATATCGAAGAGCAGCTTATACGCGGGCTTTAGCAAGCTCTTGTTCATCTTAGAATTGTACGGTGCAGGTTCAATCAGAACCTTGTCCAGGAAATTTTGCTCATGCCCTAGGCCAATTTTAGAGGGAAGTGGCAACTTGCAAGCCATGGTGGAGTAAGGATGGTTGTAGATGTTCCTTATCAGTTTCATAAGACTGACCTTCACCCACTTTCTCTCCACAACATTTTTTCCACCATCAATCTTGGATCGGCTCAATGGCACAATCGATTCCCACTCGTCACCATTCTCAGCATTTTGTTTCAACCTGAGGTAGAAGGAGGCAAAGCTTCGTGGGCTTCAGGATGACCCAATCGAAGATATTGGCCTTGGTGATAAAGTGGTGAACAGTCTTGATATCTTTATGGTCGACTGAGAGGTCTGCAATGGGCTCGTACGTGATGAAGTCCTTTAAGAACTGGAGAGAGTCAAAGAACTCCTTGGGAGAAGAGGCCATTGCAGAAAACTGGAGAATTGGGGTTAGTTGCAGAGAGAGAAAGAAAGATATAGATAGAAAAGATATGAGTGCGTAAAGATTACACAGACTGTGATCCTCTCTATATATACCAAATATAGTTTAATCAGACTGTTTAGAGAAAACAACTCCTTAAATCCAACGGATGGGATTAAGCGAGAATATGCATGCAAAATAATTGTGTCCTTTCAGTTTTCGAGAATAATTATTCAAAAACTTTATTGAAACCCGTTCCTACCCACACGCATTAAATGCGGGTCATAGTATGTTCGTATTTAATTCAAATAATTTTCATTAAATAATATCTGAATATTTAATGAATGTCTAGGATTAAAAGTATGAAAATCTTTGATTGACGCGACAACTGACACATATAGAGATGATGCAAGCGAGTTCAGGACAAACATACCAGTAAGTCAAATATAGTAATTAACTGATACCTCATGTGATAGGTCAAGGTGACAAGCCCTGAGTTATGAGTCCTGACAATCTTAACATCCTGATCTTTAGATCCTTCTACTGATGATCAGTTCCCCCTGAAAGCCATTCCTCTCTCCGAGCTTCCCGAACCTGAGTTAGTCATTCTTCCTGACACCACTTGTTGATATCTTAAACTGAGATTCATACTGAATCATCTATTCCAGGGTCAAAAAGTCCTAACTCTACTGACAACTCAACAAACCTGGTTTCAGGCAAAGCCTTCGTCTGGATGTCAGCCCTTTGTTTGTCAGTAGGGATTCTCTCCATCTTGATATCTTTCTTCTCAACATGATCTCGTATAAAGTGATGCCTAATGTATACATGCTTGCACCTTGTGTGCAAGACTGGGTTCTGAGATACAGCTATAGCACTTTATTGTCACAATAAATTGGGACTTCAGTGGTCATTACTTGGTAGTCTCTCAATTGTTGCTTCAACCAGAGAATCTGGGAGCAGCAACTGCCTACCGCCATATACTCAACCTCATTTGTAGACATTGCAACACTTGTTTATTTCTTGGAAAACCAAGAGATCAGTTTGCTCCCTAGAAACTGACATGTGTCTGTCGTTGATTTCCTATCAATGCGACAGCCTCCGTAATCAGCAGCCGAATACCCTATCAGTTCTAGGTTATCATAAGATGGTACCAAAGTCCTAAATTGACTATACCTTTAAGGTATTTTAGAATTTTCTTGGCATTCTCTAGAAGGCTCTTCTTAGGATCTGACTGGTATCTCGCACACACTCCAACTGCACAAGTGATATAAGGTTAACTTGCAGTCATGTACAATATAGATCCAACTAGTTCCCTATACTCAGTCAGGTCTACGGAGATCCCTTCCTTGTCAGGATCCAGCTTCTCATTGGTGTTTATTGAAATCCTTGATGTTAGGATATTCTTGTTAGATGTTTTGATGATATGATAAACCAATCAGCTTGTAGTAGGACCAGCTGAACCTGTTAGTCAGCTGATGAGTAGTTAAGTTTAGATAAGTTCTAGTGAGGGGGAACCAACCTTACTACCTAGAAGATCTGAAGCTATCATAGAGAAGAATACTTAGCCAAGTTTAGAAGACAGAAGAGTTGAGCAGCTGATACTGGAATATCAGAAGAGACAGATCAGCTGATATCAGAAGATCACCTATTCAGCTGAGCACGTCGCAGACAAGACAAAGACCAAGGATCAAGAGTTTCCAGACGAGGTCCAAAAGATCAGCTGAGGTACATATCAACAGACCTGCACATCAGCTGAGGTCCAAGTACCAGCAGACCGTACACCAGCTGAGGAGACAGATCAGCTGAGGTCTTGTGCTCCGCCTAGATTTTTAGGAATCATTTTAAGGGTTGACTTGCGACAAAAGAAGGAAGATTCCCAGAATAGAAGATCAACCAATCAAGGGGAAAAACTTGATTGATTGTGGATCACGAAAATTATCTGGAATCAGGAAGAAGATTCAATCAATCTCAATGATTGATTGAATACGAGATTATAGGATCTCAGATTTCTAGTCTATCCCAATGGCTAGTTATTTGACCCCATAAATTAGAGTAACGGTGATGATTTCAGTATCGGATTTACACGCACTTCAAGCTTGCCGAAACTCTGTCAAAATCATTACTCGCACTCAACACCCTTTATTGATACTTATCTTTTGTAAAGCTTTGTAGAAGCTGTTAGAAATCGATCGCTGTTTAGGCATTGACTGATTGTAAGAGAGTAGTACTCTCGAAGTTTGTGAGTGAGTGAGTGAGTGAAGTTAGTCGAGAGCCCTACAATTCCAGTTGGA